>APFE030743617.1:32581-80626 GCA_000404065.3 Pinus taeda
TAACATTGAAAGGAAAATAATGAAAAATCAAGCTGGTAGTCTCGGTTTTGAGATCTAGTGGGAAATCTCTGTGTATATGTGTTTTATGTGTTATGCTCTCGTATTTTATGATTTAGAATTCGTATGCAGGTAATTTCTGTTCGGGGTTAAAACCTACAAAAGTTCCATTTTTGTAGAATTTCATAGTTAAGGGAGGGCCAAACAGCTTAATCTTGGCCTCCCTAGGTTTAAATTGCTTGTTTTAGAAGATAGAGAAAGAAAATATGTCCAAACTATTTAAACTTGGCAGATTATTAGCTAGGTAGAGAATTAAGGAGCCCAACTGCTTAATTTGGGCCCTTGGAAGAAATAAGGGTAGTTTTTAGATAGGAGGGTAGTTAAAAAAAAGAAAAAGGCAATCGGGGTTTGCAAGTCTAAGTGCACTCGTCCTGAAGTAACAAAAAATGCTAGGTGTATTAGGCTGGGTAGGTAGCCTAGGGTTGCAGAAGCAAGATCATTTTTAGTTTTGACCTAAACAAAGAAAGTTCATCTCATTAGAAGCAGGAGTACCATGGCAGTTGTTTGATGGTACAACAAGGAAGCATGTCTAACTCCCCCTTCATCCCCTTAGAAATCATTCACTAACATCCCCTCAAGGACTTTGGGATCTGCCCAAAAAGTCCATTTTCACT
Organism: Pinus taeda; assembly: GCA_000404065.3. NCBI lineage: Eukaryota > Viridiplantae > Streptophyta > Pinopsida > Pinales > Pinaceae > Pinus > Pinus taeda. The sequence goes on from APFE030743617.1 coordinate 33,253, forward strand.
CCATTTTGGTTGAGAACCAAGTTGACTTCTGAAGTTGACTTACTGAAAAGAAGCCACATTTCTTGTGTAAAATCATTTCCCCATATCTTATTCAAATCACATATCTAAGTTCCAGATCTTGAACTTGGCATCATTTCCCTTACATCTCCACTTCACCAAGTCATATTAACTCCTAATTCTACTATATAGCTCCCTAACTACTTTCCCATCCCTATTCTACAAAAAACTATATAAAAAAAAACCCAAAAATACTAAATATTCATTCCCATGGCAACTATAGCCTAATAACAAGAGTCGGGAAATATTAGGCTCATTTGGGATCTAATATTAGCCTTTCTGCATTCACTTACCCTTAGGATTTATTTAACGCCCTGTTAAATAAATAACTATGTTTAGCCACCCCCCCCGCACACATCATTGGGGTTTTATTAACATTCGATTGATAAAACAACCAAATCCCGAGCGCGCATTTAACCCAAAACTTAAGGTTTTAACCCTCCCGCGGCCGCGAAAAATTAATGTTTATAGTGCGCACAATTTTATTAAAACCCATTCATCTCTCCCTCTCGTCCATTGTCGGATCACTCCCCATAGATCCGACGGCCTTCGTCGATATCGGGTGCCCCTTCATAGTGGCAAGATAGTACCCGATGGTCAATGGTTTCACCGTTGTACACCGAGACAGCTGTCAGCCGCCTATTGCATCAGGCTGCCCCTGACACATACTGCTCCCGTACCGAAAGTGGTCTGATGCAAACCACTTACCGCCCTCCCTTGTTGCTTACGTCACTGCATGACGTTGCCGCCACATTGCCGCCACGTCGCCTGCCATTGTACTGTACCTGTGCCTTGTCACCCGCTGACGTCATCACCCTGCCACCATGCCATGCTGACGTCATCATCCACGTCATCTTCCGTACCCGCTACCCGACAAAAAATACGTCATGATGATGTCATCCGAGGAAAGCGCCAAAAACCACCAAATTTCCAAAATTTGGTTAAAAGTCGTGAAAACAACTATTTTTGATTTTTTTTTTTTTTCACTGTATAAACGACATGCATGCATTTTCTACTATTTGCACTCCCGGAGCTTCTACAGATTATCAACCTGCAATTCTGTTTCGCAGCAGCGCTCCACAGCTCAACCTGTACTTGTTAAGTGCCCTTAGCACCCTGTAAAGAGGTATTTATCCACATTTCACTCGAAAGCCCTGTTTTTTCTCTTCTTTGTTCAAAATTGTCGAAGGTACCTACATTTTTCTCCATTAGCACTCCTACCAATCATCCCCTGTTTGGAATTCCTTATTGAGCTGGTAATTCATAGCAAACTTGCAAATTTCAACCAGTCTCCTCTGCAAACAAGCTATTCCTACACTCTCTTCGTCTATATTCGCTCACAAATTCCACGAATCGCTCAAACTTTGAGTTAAATCAGCCGAGCACCCTATTCCGATTAATTGCAACCTATTTTCCTAAAGGGGAACCCTCAGTTTCCCTTTCCCTTTGCAGACTTGTGCCCCTTTGGGTGAAATCCAACTCCACTTCTCTCGACGCTTAGTCCACAGAGCCTGCAATTCAACAATGTTGTGTGAAGAACCCAGTCAAACGGCTGTAAATTTGTTGTTCATCATAAACTGAATACACAGAAATTGCTTTGGGAAAGAAATTCAGTTTTCAGATTGTTGTCAATATCCTCTGAGCTTAAATTTCACTTCCTATTGCTGTTTGACACCCACATTGCAAACCATACCATCACTATCAGATATGGAGACTCCAGTAGCCTTGAACATTACTCCTTTAAATGCTCCACATATGGACTTAGAGTGGCTACCATTAGCAGACAAAGACTTTCAGATCAGAGATATGATGGGCCTTACTACTCACCTCAAAGCTGTGGGCCAATTCAAACACAATCAGAGGAATAACACGGATATTTTGGGGATTTGGCAATCCAGCATGCTCCTCTATTACCTTCCAGAAGTCAATGTGCTACCTGATTTCATCCACCTATGCCATGCACACTATGAACCCACTCTGAGGGCAATTCTCAGGCCATATGGGTCTGTGCTCTTCTATATCACTCCTCAAGCTATAAATGAAATGTTGAACTTTGAGCCTCCTCGGACTCTGGTTCCCCTCACAATGAAACTCTTGGAATCAGGGTGCAAGGCTCTCCAACGCAGAAATATCAAGAGTTAGTCAGCTATTTATGAAGCCAGAATGCCAATATGATCATCCTCCTCCCTATCATTAGGTTTCATTTAATGAAACAGGCCAGCTCATGGTGGACATGATTTCATACATCTTAGGATGCAAAACAGGAGAATTTGTGGATGAGACTGTATTCTTTCTCCTAACCATATTCACCCCAGGGTAGCCCCCTGCTGTCATGTATGAATATGCCACATTCATAGCAAACAAAATACATGAAAAATTCATGATGATGGAGAGAGAAAGATTGTTTAAATACACTTCTTATATATACCACTTTCTGCTCTACTATTACCCAGATAGTTTCAAGGTTCCTCTTAGGAGATTAGCCCCAAAGGGAGAGAGGAGTTCTTTTGTTTATTGGACCTCGGTTTTCCATGAACTCCACCATTCTCCATACACATATTATGAGTTTATTGACCTATTCATTCACCCTGCTACTTGCCTGTTGATGGTGACTCCTCCTACTAGGCTTACTGTTGAAATGCAAAGGATCTTGCATCTTTCTAAAGGCTATAGCATTGGTGATTGGTATTTCTACCAAAACTACACAGTAATCAGAATTTATGGGGGTGAGTTGTCTCCCTACAAGTTTCCAAGATATGTCCCTATGAGACTTTTTGCCTTGGAATATTTCAAGAAATTCAGTCATGTAGACTTAACCCATTTCCATGAAAAAAACAAGAAGGCACAGCTTAAAATCAAACACCAGTTGGGTCCCTTTGTTTTCAACAAAAGGGAAGAAGCATGGAAAGATGCAGACAACATGCTAGGACAAGAACTCATGCTGAAACAGAGCTTCTACTGGGCACCATATGACCCTGAACACTTCATAAGCCTTAGAAGAATCAAACGTAGGCTTTCAGGATATGTGCACCAGCTACTCCCCCATGTTGAACAATATGCCAATCAACCAGAATGGGTAGAAGGAACCTTAGATGATGAAGAGAAAACTGAAGAAGAAAAATTAGAGAGAGACATGAAATAAATTGAGAAAAGAATTGACCTGGATTATGTTGCACAGGTCACCTTCACACAGCCTCAACCAGTGGGAGCAAGCACATCAACTACTACTTCAAGGCAGCCTGCTAAAGAGGCCATATCATCAATAGAAAAGGGCAAAGAAATTGAACATTCTAAATAGCAAAGTACAATGGAGGAGCAGCCATCCTCAAATCCAAAAAAGGGTCAAGAGCAAAGCCCTTTAACACAAACAAGAGCACCTGAAATCCCTATGCTGCAAACTCCTCACAATGAGGAAAGAGGTAAAAAGAGGGATAGAACAGATGAGACACCCACAGGGACATTCATAGACCAGCAAGGAGAAAAAAGGCAGAGGCTAAACCCCTATGCCGAGGAGGAAATCACTGAAGAGACCATGAGAAACATCAGGGGTGAGGGGACTTCTGAGCAGCAGATCCCTCCTATTTTGGAAACATCGGCCAGCTCCTTTCAGCAGGAGCAAGAGAGACAACCAGGTGGGGAGGTTTCATCCTCCAAACAGCAGACCCAAAGGAGCTCAGACATAAAGAAGGCATTCACAGATATTAAAGCTAGGAATGAGCCAATAAGGTTCCAACTTTACAACCAATTAATGATAATAACACCAACAAATCAGTAGAGGCTAATGGCAGCCTATGATATAGAAGCAGGGAAGATGACACTCAGTCACTTCAGGCCTACTACACAGCAACCACAATCAGCTTCAGATTACATTAGAACTAATATGGAGGTACTAGAAAAAGATATATGTCCTCCAGACCAGATTGAATTGCATAAGCAGATAGGAGAAATGGTGTATTCTATATTGGTAGACAAGGCTCTTTTGGCCCACAGATTGCAGAACTCTCTATACAACACTTATGCCCAGTTAGAGCTAGAAAAGGCCTCATCATTGGCCAAGGATAATAGGATAACATCCTTGGAGGAGATCATCATAGAGTTGGGAAATGATCCCAAAGATCCCAAAGGCACATAGGCCTTGATTAGAAAAAAAGAGGAAGACATAGCAGCATTAAGAAAACAAATGAAGCTGCCAGTCACCATACATCCTCAAACTGCAGTAGTAGCACAGCAACAAGAAGTAGAAGATGTGGTAAGCCTACTTATGAGGATGAATGAAAGGATAACGGAAATGGAGAAAGCATTGGAGGAAGCTCAACGAGGGAAACAGCCAAAGTTGGCCCCTCAACCATCCCAAAATGCTCCAATAGTACCATCTCCGACAAATACGGCTCCTTCAACAACAGTTACTTCAGTAGCATCTCCCCCAGGATCAACTTCAGCAGCAGGTGCATCGACTTCAGCAGATCCAACAGCAGCGGCAGTGCAAGAGGCCAGCTTGAGCATGGAGGCCATGATGAAAGAGATTAAATCTCTTGAATTGCAAATGACAGAGATGAAAGAAACAAAAGAAAAGCTAGCCAAGATTGAGGCTAGTTATGATAAGTAAAAAATGACAGTTGCTGAGAAAACCAGGGAAGTAAAGGCCCTGGAAAATAAGATAAAGGCCTTGGAGAAAGACCTCACTCTCCATAGGACCTTGACTGAGATAAAAACAATTTTGTGGAATAAAATTGGCCAATCTCTTGCTGAACAATGGACAGGAATACAAACTATGTTTGACCAAGTAGAATTGATGACTGTAGCTCAGCATGAAACTCATAAAGCCAGAACATTGCTAGCAAATAAGCCTAAGAAAGCTACTCGGTTGATTCACTTTTTGAATACTAGTACTGGTGACCAACTGGCAGCACTAAACATTCAGAACAGGACAAAGGCTATAATAAAAGTCAAGAAAGTGCGAACAATGAGGAATTTTGTCCAGACTATAGAAAGGAAGTGCCATGAAATGCAGATAGAGGTAAATGCCTTTAGACAGAGGCTTGCAAATTTGCAAACCAAAGGTTTACCCAACCTGGTTACCAGTGCTGGAAGGCTACTAAAGAAAGAACAGTATGCAAACAGGCTGAGTTCTTTCATACAGAATCAAATCACAGCATCATCCAGCAGTACAGAAGAAGCAGTCCCTCCCACAGGGCAGAGTTTATATAACAAGCTGGAGGATTTGTTTTACATAAAGCATGAGGTAGCACACCTTTTTCCAGTTTGGCCGAATTATTATACCTACATTGAGGTTGATGAAACATTATACAAGTTAAGAAAACATTAATTGCCAACTGAGGGTTGGTGGCAAAGTCTGCTTCAGATTTTTAAAGTAGTTTGAATCTGTTCTTATTTATTGACTGCATAAGGGAATTGTAGTATGTGGCTCAGCTACCCTAAAGATTCAAATTAACAGTGGGTGAAATTCGCGCTGATATTCAAAAGCGCAGAACAGGTGTCACAGGACAACATTTCAAGGAAGTGGTCACCCACCGCCAGCTAGAGCCGAAGGGTCGACAGCACCATAGGACAACATTTCAAGGAAGCAGTCACCCATCGCCAGCCAGATCCGAAGGGTTGACAGCACTACAGGACAACATTTCAAGGAAGCGGTCACCCACCGCCAGCCAGAGCCGAAGGATCAACAGCACACAGGACAGCTGCCACAACGAGTAAAGAGCTTTAAATGCCTCACTTATTGCTGCGCGATTTTTCCACAAATAGTTATTAATTTTGTCAGAAGTAGATGGATATATTAATGTCCAGATATTTCCCTATGGGATATTTTGTAAAACTCCTATATATACTGGTAAAAGAGATGTATTAGGGGTTGGTTGATGAATTTATTTCATGAGAGACTCGCACTGTATATCTGAGAATTTCTTTAATCAAAGACTGCTGAAAAGATTGGAGGAATGACTGTTTGATGTGTTCAAATGGTTGAAGAGTGACTGTGGAATTCTTGTGCTGCTACATGGAACAATAAGTGTTTCTTCGTTCTATTTCATTATATATGTTTAGTCGTTATCGTATCATTGTCTAAATAACAGGAAAAATGAATAGCCTAGACTTTGCTTAATTGCACTCTATGCTCAATTTCTGTTGTTTCTATATGTTTTCCTCTGAATTAGATATAAATGTGAATTCCTTTTGGCTCATATTTCCCCTAATTCACACATGTATGACAATTATCTAGGAATTCTTGACTGCTCCTAGATAGAGCTCATTCGCCCTCCCTCTGTTAAGTTGAAAGAGAGATTCTTAATTGCCTCTCATTCATTAGCCCTCATTCCATTATTATTTAGCCTAAATGTTGTTCCATGTATAGCTATCCTGCTCCATTATCCCCTTGTAACCAAGAAAGCACACCAGCAGCCTTACTTCATGACTCCATGCCCAATGGTTTGAAACTCTTATACTCTACATGCCAACTTTTCTTTGAACAAATCAACCATCCCACCAAAACTCAAACAAACACAAAGAAACTCTATAACTAGCCTAAAATCCTTTAAACAAAGCTAATTCCCAAAGAGAGAGCCCTCTCTGACTACTGGTAGGCTAGGACCGGCAGTCCAAAGCTTGGTTTGTGGTTACCTCAGCCGTATTTCCTTGGGAGTCAAAGGGAACAAATTGAGTGATAACAAGTCCCTGGAAGACTATGAAGAGAGGTTCCAGTTCAGTTACAAAAGGGTTGGGTGTACACTTGACCCTGAGTCTCTGAAGTTTGTCTTTCTCAGGGAAATCCGGGAAGATCTTTTAGACACCCTCCATCTACTGGTCAGGGGAGACATCTACCAACTATCCTATGAGCACATAAATATTATTTTTAGAAACCATTCTAGAGTAGTCAAAAACAAAGGTAGGGGGAGTCAACCCGTAACCAGTACCTCTTCCTCCAACTCATCCATTAAAGGAGAAATTGGAAACATGTTGGAAGAATTCAAGAGTGAGATGTTGCAGACTCTTGCCATGAAAATGGACACTTTACATATCAAAAGAAAACAAGAGGAAGCAGAGAGGGCTTTGGCCATTTTTTGCCCTAGATGCACCAGGAGGCATCCTAGGAATGAATGCCCATTGAACTTTATAGAGGTTTGTTTAGTCTATGAAGAAAATCATTCTACAGATAAGTGCCCTTCCTTGCCCAGACTTAAAGCTATATATCAAGGGGCTAAGGGAGTCACTGAATAGCTCTATTATAAAACCAAAGAAGGTTGCATGGACCTAGACCATACCAGCAGGGGATTCAAGGGACATCTTAGGCATACTACAACCCAAACCAAGTGCCCTCCATACCTTCTTGGGGTCCCCCTGCAAATCCTTCCTAGTCCATACCACCTCCTTGGTCCTTCACATTTGAATATCATGCCCAACCAACCACCCATTCATTCCAATCCTATGCTTAGGCACAACCTCAGTGGAATGCATCTCATCAGGGGTGGAGGCCCCAATACAACTCTCTTCCCACTCTTATGCCTCCACCACATGCCCAACCACAACTATTACCTTCTGCTCCACCAAGGCAACCCCAAATTCTTGCCCAGCCAAATCCGAACCCGAACAATAGATAGGCTCAACAAGTGTATAGTGGGGAACCATCATGCCCAACTTATGTTGTGGAGATTCAAGAAATCAACTTGCGATCTGGGAAAGTTCTCCCAGATAGCCAACCTCCACCCAAGGAGGTTGAGGAAGATAAAGAGGAAAGTGAACCTAAAGCAAATCCACCCTTTCCTGAGAAACTATCAGTAACAGTCTAGCCTACCCTAGAAGAGACTGAACTCCTGGGAGAATTGAAACATTTATGTGTAAAGATACCACTTCTCCAAGCCATAAAAGATGTGCCTATCTACAATAGGTTGATCAAAGAAAAGTGCTTTAGGCATCCAAGAAGGCGCAAGAGAGATGCCCCAACCATCAATGTCATAGGACAACTGTCCGACCTGATGTTGGGGTAGGTAATATGTCCAAAATATTTGGACCCTGGAAGCCCACTAGTTGATTTCCACATCAATGGCACAATGATCCCACATACCTTGATCGATCTGGGAGCTACCATTAATTTGATGACAAAGGACACAATGCTCAAACTCAACCTTCAGGGCTCCTTGAGGAATACCAAAATAGTGCTACAGCTAGTAGACAGATCCACAGTGACCCCTAACGGGATTGTGGAAGATGTGATGGTCTCCATTGATTCTTGGGAGTACCCTTTTGATTTCTTAGTTCTCTAGCCAAAGGCAAAGTTCACTGGGTATCATCTCATTCTAGGAAGACCCTAGTTGGCTACAGTAGATGCCTACATCAAATGTCGTGCTGGGAACATGACCATAAAGAATGGACACATGTCCAAGTAGTTAATCCTACATCCTCCTACCCAACCCTTGCTAGAACATGATCTACCTCTCTAGTTGCAGGAGGAAGATGAGGATGAAGTTTATTCTGCACCACTTTGTACATTAGAAACTTCCATGGTGGGAAAACCACAAGATGAGGATGATATGATCGAAAATTTGATTCAGAATCCACCTCCCAGTGTATCACCATTAGAAGACATAGTAATAGAAACCCAAAAAAACCCCTCAACTGATCGTTGTGTGGCCGATCCTACTTCTCTCTGTGTTAAGAATATAGAGTTCGGTAGCTTGTTCCATGTAATGTGGATTTAACTCTATGGGTTTGAGTTGATCTACAATGACGGATGTGTCTAGTAATGGTGGAAAGTATGGCTGAAGGTGATCCACATTGAACACTGGGTGCAGGACAAGGAATGGGGGAATGCTGAGCTCAAATGCATTGTCTCCCATAGCCTTGATAATGGTGTAAGGACCATATCTGAGTTGTCTGATGTTGGGCATGGAATCCCCCCACAGCATGTTTTTGGGCTCAAAGCCCAAGTTTTGAGTGATATTATTGTAAAGCTCTGCGTATTGCAGGAGCGAAATGTATGTTAGAGTCATAGGGTTGTCCACCCTAAGTTTGAATGTAATGTTGGCCTACCCATGGTCCACAGACCATGGGATTGTATAAATAGAGCGTAGCTCTAAGTGTAAAGGATAGTGAGGAAGTAAGAGCGAAGGATGAGATAGAAGTACAGAGTAGCATCTAAGTGTGTCTTGGGTCGTCGTAGTAGGAAGAGGCTCTGTAGCTGAGTGCGCAGAGGCCTAGTAGAGTCCGCAGCTGAGTGTGCGGACCCCTACAGTTAAGTGCGCAACGTGGAATAAAGTTTGTAACTGAAGGAAGAAAATAATAAAGAGAAGTTTGATCTAAATTCTGTGTATCTATTCCTGAGTTGTTACATGGTTGATATCAATTGTTAATGTACTATTTATTTTCTGTGCGCACTTGTGTTAATGATTTATATTGCTAGGTATACTCCACACATGAAGATAAGCTAATTTAATCAACTACTATCGGGTTACTAGTAAGGACTTGGGTAATAACATTGTTCAGCCCCCGAGTAGGGTTGCACGAAGGCAGCATCTCAGGCTGCGAGGTACATGTAAGTGCACGTAGTGACATGCGTGCAGGGTTGGACCGCAAACCACTTGAAACCATTAGACATCTTGAGGGTGCGAAAACCTAGTCCTAGCACCCTCCCATACTACTTTGGGTGAGACCTTAGTCCGCACTCCGCGGACTATTGCCAAAAGGGCCAGTAGTATCGATATTTGTTTGGCTAAATCATCTCCGAACCTAGGTCAAGGCCCAACAAACCAACAAATGGTTCCATTGCCGGGACCGGGATCTACATAAGGGATTTTTGATGTCGTATCACTGAAATTCGATGAAGAAATAAATTGAAGGGTGGTTGGACATAAAGATTCACGAGCAGAAGATCGTATTGATGGGAAGATTGTAGGGAATAACGGTAGACATCGAAGGTGCAAGCGCACTTTCAGATTTCGAAGTGATATAGATTTTCGATGACAACAATCCCTATCCCGCACTATTGGGAATCCATTGGGCCACTGATATGAACAGAGTGATAAATCTAAAGAAGCACAAAATGATTTTTGAGAAAAAGTCACTACGTGTTTGGTACCTTTAGACCCTGCATAAGGATCACACTACACAGAGCTAGTGCGTGATGACGAGAGCAACGATGAGTTAGACTATATCTACAAGATAACTGCTTAGGAACAGGATTGGGTAAATCCTACAGCGGATGGCAAAATTTCATGGGAGCATGAAAGCTCCTACACATCAGATTCAGATGAGGAAACAAAACGATGGCGTAACCAGTTACACGAGGTAACCACGCTCAATTGCAACATGATGGTAAGATCACTGCGCTGCATGACAACAGAGGTAAGGTATCTACCTATGTATGATAGGTTGATGACGGTGGATGAATTCCTAAACAAATTTGAGAGCAAAGTTCCAGAAAAGCAACGGTTCGATGCCTTGAAATGGGCACTACATGCTACGCCCTCAAGGTGGTGGGGTACGCATTAGAGAAGTATTGAGAGCTAGCGCGAATGTAGAAAGATGATGCACGTACGATTTGGGAAGCCTCAAATGAGGACGGAAGCCAGGAAAGGTGGACGAAACCACCTGCACACCCACCTTTCCAAAGCGGTACAGGTGTATGGTACGTAACTCACATGAACGCACACCGCTCTCATGATAGGAAATAGGGACAACAAGCTGAAGTAGGTAGGACAAGTGTGTGAACGGTGAACGATGATACAACCTAGCACTCCAAAAGCCATGCACGAGGAAGCCTTTGACAAGGTGTGTGAAGTGCTGAACAGGGCCCACCATGTGAGATGCACCGACTGGGACTTGTGTGTACCAGTGGTTGTATGGGCTTATACGGCCATGTGAGAAACCATGACTGTGCAAGCATTTCCAAAGCTGAAGTATGAAGCAGAGGATGTAGTCCATGTGGAGCATTAGAAGCCAAAATCACCCATAGATACGATGGTCCGCGTAGACCGAAACAAAGAAATCACACAGCTATGCAAAATAGAACATATAAGACTTGAGGAAGACATCCGATGGAGAAAATTTAGGCTTTGCAAACTTGAAAAAGACCAGGTATGACTAAGGAAGAAAAGCGCTTTGATGGACGCGGAGGTTAAGAAGTTGGAAGATGAAATAAAGGAGGCATTTCTCGTTGAAAAGCTAGGAATGGTAAGGCAAGGTGCATACCATCGTACTAACAAGTTGGAGGACTATCGCCATGAACTGATTATTCTACTACCTTGGCTTGGACCACATATCGCTAAACGTAGTGACAAGGGTAGCACATTGCAAATAGTAGAGTGCGCTATGCCAATCACCATAATGGAAGATGGGATTCTCCGTGAACTATGATAGACGACGGGATGGAGCCCCGCAAGGGTGGTGCAACCACCTGATTAGCCATAGGGAGAATAGTCTTAGCACTCCAGGCAGCTGAAATGGAGCATGGGACTATAAAATATTCTACCTGGGAGCTACATGATATTGGAAATGCATGCAAAACTAGAACTTCATAGGGTTCACGACCACGCATGGAGGGCTATGCTGCCACACGGGTTGGCTGAGAAGTGACCATTGGTGTCATTATTCATGATGGGATGTTCAATCTGAGCCCAAATGAAGCAGACAACAGGCATTTAAGACACGAGTTATGGGTAAGATTTGGGAAAATTTGCTGCCAAGGAAGCTTTAATGGTCTGAAATTGGGGGGAATCGTCGAATTCGAATTCGAAAGGCGCTATAAAACTCAAAGGGCTGGCCAGCGAACAACACTTAGTCATTTGAGAATTAAGCGCTTGAGCAGAGTGTTGGCCCTCAATTTTGGTCTATTTTTGCTTGAGGAAACTTACTTAATCCATATATTTTCCACTATATCTATCCCATTTTGATGTATTTCATGTATATTTAGGTATTTAATTTTAATTTTGCAAATTCTAAAGTTTTTATGAAAATTTGATTTCAAGTGCAAATTGTGTTTTTATGGGATTGACCATATTTCCTTGGATGGATTTGATGAGTTCAACTTAGATAGGTGGATATGAGTATATATGATTGTTAGAGATACTATAGATCAGTTTTTTTCATAAACTTCCATTTAAGCCAAGACTTTTAAGGCTTATGATATGTAACTTTTATATAATTCTATGCTGAGACATTTGGATTTTGGAGATTAATTTGAAGAACCTGTTCTACTTTAATTTTGTTGTTCATTGATGTGGATGAGTGACTGAATTTTTAGCTTTTGATATCAACCTCAAGTGTGCAAAGCAAGGGTGGAGGGCCCCCACTCCAAGATAAGTACACTTCATTGTTAGACTAGCTTCATTTTCCATAAACTAGTTATCTTAGAACTTGTTTATGTGCTTTGTTTCAGATTTTCTTATGAATTGATGTGTGATGCCTTATTTTATTGAATCTTAGTTTGTTTATCACTTTAGTAAGATGGGATAACAAAGTGTTTAAGTTGAATTCTCCTTCTATTAAATTGACAGATCAAAACTAGGCTTCTCTCTTGTTACATGCAAGCAGTTTTCCTTATGTATTTTCAGTTTTCAAATGATAGCATAATGATGAATGAATTTTGATGGAAAATTCCCAAAGATCTCTTAAGTTAATAGTCTCCTTCATTGTTGATTTATGCATCTTAAGCTATTGCTAATTCATGGTTTTTGATTTCTATTCATCAAGCAATAATTGAGAGAGAAGAACACAATTGGACCTCTTAAGTTAAGAGCCACTTCATCTTTATTTCATTGCAAAAGTGAATTAGAAATTGTTAATGTAGGCTTATATTTGTAATATGCACTTCTTTAGTTTTTGAAAACTCATATTTTAAGCTTGACTATACCTGATATCCATATATTGTGGACTTACCTCCAAGTTTTACAAACTTGGATTGATAAAGAATACTTGTGTTAATTTGTGTGAATAAATTAGCTCAACATTTTGGTGTCATTGTCGGGGAGGCAATTATCGGCATAGTCAATTTGAAAGATAAACAAATAAACACTAAAAAATTCATAAAATAAAAATAAAAAAATTAGTTACATTTCTTTTGGTTATGTTTCTTTATGCCTAGAAATAGAGATCTTAAAGGTAGATTTATTAAACAAAACCCCCCATCAATAGAGGTAGGACCATCAAAGCTAACAACACCAGTTGCTGGTAAGCCAACAATTGAGGAATTGGAAGAAAAACAAAAAAACAGGACAAAGATTAACTTTAATTAAAAGGCAAAATTTGTTAGCCTGGGAGGTAAAAAGAAAACAACCATCAACAACAACACCTACTTCAGGAAAACAAAAAGAAATTGTTTAAGAAAAACAACCCATTTTTTAATCCATAGGTCAAGCTATATTTGAACAACTTGAACCTCAAATTGGCATTGAAACAATTGAAACTATGGCAGAAGAGGGACATGGATCTATTATTCTTACTCCTAAACAAAGACTTGAATATGAAAGGCAACAAAGAGAGTGGAGAAGACAAAGAGAGGAAGAGGCAAAATGAGAAAATGACAGAAAAGGATAAGAGAATAGGAAAAGACAAGAAGATGGTGGTGATTAGGAAACTGCTTTTGGCTTTCCAATAGTGGATACAAGTGCAATATTAGGAGAAGATGTGAAAATGAAAAATATTTCATGTTCTGTATTGCCAAATTTTTATGGAATGTCAACAGAAGATCCTAATTCCTTTATTTTTGAATTTGACATCTTATGTAGAAATTATGGATACATGGATGACATACACAAACTTCATCTCTTCCCTACTACATTGAAAGCAACAACCTTAAAATGGTTCATGGGTTTAGGAGAGAAAACAATAGCTTCTTGAGATGAAATGAGATCTATCTTTCTTAAAAAGTGTCAAGCCTATTGTAGGCCAAGGGACTCCAAAGAGGATTTGTTCAGAATGACACAACAAGAAGATGAGAGTCTAGAAGAATACTTAGAAATATTTGCATATAATCTACAAAAATCCAAACAGCACACTCTAAATCAAGAAACCATTTGAACAATATTTCTCAAAGGTATAAGGGATGAATATCTTGACATTCTGAATGTAATGGGCAAGGGTGATATTTCAAACTTGCCATTTAATGAAATTTCTTACTTGTGTCAAAAATATTCTAGAGGGAGATCAAAATCCGGAAAGAGAGATGTGAGTTCAAAAGCAACAAAACCAGCAGCAAGAGGAGTAACAAGAGCAAAGATAGGAAACTTGTTAGAAAACTTCAAAACTGATCTCCTAAGTACATTAGGAACTCAAGTAGATGTTTTGAAAGCAAATAAGAAGAAAGAAGAACAAGAACAAGCTTTAGCAATCTTTTGTTCCAAATGTAGAAAAAAACATGCATTAAGAGAATGTCCTTTGGATAGTGTTCAAGTGTGTGGTCTTTGTACAGAAAATTGTCTAAGGTTGAAAGAATTTCAAATGAATCCAATGGAAGAAGTGCAAGGAACAAAAGGTTTCTATTATGTGGCACCAAGAAGACTTTTGCAACCAAGGATTCCTCAACAAAATCTGCAACAATTCCCTCAACAAAACTATCCATATCCACCTCAAAATTTTTGGAATACTCCAATGCCATGGCAAGCTTGGCCTCCACAACAATATCCAAACCAACCTGCACAAGGTTGGAGAGGATATGGTTATGGAAATCAGCCACCTCAACAATACCAACAACAATATCAACAGCCATTTCCATACCAACAATATCCACAATCCATGCCATTTCTGCAACAAAATTTTGCATATCCATTATCCATGCCATTTCCGCAACAAAATTCTCCACCACTACTAACACAACCACAAGAATTACAACTACCTTCAAACCAACCCAGACCAACTCAATTACCAGCCCAACCAATGGCAAATCCAAGCAATAAAATGGATAAACTTGCATACAATGTAGAAGAAGCAACATATTTTCTTACATATTCTATTCTTCCCATAAATGATGTCCATTTAAGGTATGGAAAGGTGCTTAAAAAGGATTCTCCTCCAATCATAGAAGAGCCAAATGAACAAGGAGAACAACCTAAAACGTCACTCCGAAAATAAATAAATAAATAAATAATAAAAAAAATCAGAAAGGAAAAACTATTATAACTCAAACACCACCTATCCTAAGAGGCTAGTAGAGAAACAAATTGAAATGAGCCTTGCTGAATTTGACATTGTGGATGAATTGAAAAATGCTTATGTAAAAATTCCTTTATTGAAATCAATCAAAGAGATACCAATATATGCTAAGACATTAAAGGAATTATGCATTAAGAAAACTGGTAAATAGAAGAAGGATCCTACTACAATCCAAGTCATTGGCAAATTAGCAAGCCTCATGTCAACGAAAACAACAGTAGAAAAATATATTGATCCTGGTATCCCTATGGTTACTATTTCAATAAATAATTTCTCAGTTCGAAACACATTAATAGACTTGGGAGCTGCTATAAATATAATTACTATGGAGACAATGAAATGTCTGCATTTAAACAACATTAGATCGACTTCTACAATCCTAGAGTTAGCAGATAGATCTAAAGTTGTATCAGAAGGAATACTAGAAGATATTATAGTCTCTTTGGATTCATGGGAGTATCATGTTGATTTCCTCATCTTGCAGCCAAAAACAAATTTGGGAGGACATCCTCTAATCTTAGGCAAACCATGGTTAGCCACTGCTGATGCCTTTATAGGATGCAAATCTGGAAGTATGATTATTACACATGGAGATTAACGGAAAGATATTACACTTTATTCACTTGCACAATCACCTTCTTTAGAATCAATGCTTGAAGAATAAGAACAACAACAAACTAAATCAGTTCTAAGTATCAATCAAGTTTTTAACCTTAGAGAAGAATAAGAGAATAAGGATTTGATGGATCTTTTCATCTCAGAACCAAATATTTCAGAGCAGCTTAGAGAGATTCAATATGAAGCTGCAAGTAATCTTTTGAATCAATTTTTTTAGGAAACTTGTACAATCCAATCCTTGTGGAGCTCTTTTACGAACATTTTTCCTGTAAACACAATGACCAATTCAACAACAAAAACAATTGAGATATATCCTGGAAAACATTTGAACATTGGTAAGCATTTGCAATCGTCACAAGAACAAGAGGTAATTGCATTATTACAGAAATATTCAAAAGCTTTTGCCTAGTATTATAGAGATATGCAAGGAATTCATCCCAACACATGTATCCACCACATCTATACAGATGATCAGATTAAACTAGTAAGACAACCTCAAAGACGAATGAATCCCATGATGAAAGAAATAGTGAAGGAACAACTACAGAAATTGCTTAAAGTTGGGTTCATCTATCCTATTTCAGACAGTCAATGGGTTTCTCCATTGGTAATTGTACCAAATAAAAATAGGAAGTGGAGGATATGTGTAGATTATCAGGAATTAAACAAAGCAACATTAAAAGATAATTTTCCACTACCATTCATTGACCAAGTTCTAGACTCATTAGCAAGAAAGAAATTTTTCTCCTTCCTAGATGGGTTTAGTGGGTATAATCAAATTAGAATAGCAATAGAAGACCAAGACAAAACAACATTCACCTGCCCATGGGGAACCTATGCATATAACGTCTTGCCATTTGGATTATGTATTGCACCTGCAACTTTCCAAAGAGCGGTGCTTACAATATTTGTTGATCTAATCCATGAATGTGTAGAAGTCTATATGGATGATTTCACGGTATATGGAAACACATATGACAATTGCTTAAACAACCTTGAGAAAGTTTAAAAATGATACATAAAAACAAATTTGTCCTTGAGTAATGAAAAATGCTACATGATGTTAACAGAAGGCATAGTTTTGGAACACCATATTTCCTCCTCAGGAATTAAGGTGGATCTAGCCAAAATACAAGTCACTGTAAATTTAATGCCACCTACAACTCAAAAGGAGGTAAGGAGTTTCCTGGGTTATGTAGGCTACTATAGACGATTCATAGAAAAAATTAGTAAAATATCTCAACATTTTGCAACCATTGTCGGGGATTGAACCTGGGTCACCCGCGTGACTGGTGGGAATACTCACCACTATCATTTGTGAAAAACACACAAGAGCTTGAAAAGGAATTACATTTGAGAAAGATTAGAGAGTTAACAGACCAACTTGAAATAAACAAAATTTTGGAAAATCATTTGAAAGAAGAAAACAAAGCAAGTAAAAAGAATAATGCTAAGTTAGTTAAAGAAAATGAAAATTTAACTAAAGAAATAGGAATGTTAAAAAGAAAGAATGATCTAATCTGCAAGCAGGCATTCAAATGGTTCAAGAAGAAGAACATGTGGAAAGCTAAATATGAGAAGCAGAAAGTTAAGACCACTTCATATAGAGAAGAACATGATACAAGTATGGACTATTAGATAAAAGCAGCATAGCAAGAAGCATCAGGGTCTGGAACTGCATCCATAGCAGGGGTTAGGGAGATCAAAAAGGAAGCAGCAAGAATGAGGACATGCTTGATGATCAGCAAGGGGGAGATGTTGGCCCTCAATTTTGGTCTATTTTTGCTTGAGGAAACTTACTTAATCCATATATTTTCCATCTATTTTTCACTATATCTATCCCTTTTTTATGTATTTCATGTATATTCAGGTATTTAATTTTAATTTTGAAAATTCTAATTTTTTTATGAAAATTTGATTTCAAGTGAAAATTTTGACAGATCCAGAAATTCCCGTAATAGCTATGTGGATGACATGTTTGTAGGACACTTGGGCTCAAGTTAGATGCATGGATGGAAAGCTTGGGAACTAGGAATGAAGTAATTCCACTTGGTTCGGTCAGAACAAGCTTTATTAAGCCTGGTCAAAGTTGGTCAAACATGACTAGTCACCCAGAAAATCCCTAGGAAATAGGGCAGTTTTGTGATTTTATGAGATTGACCATATTTTTTGGATGGATTGGATGACTTCGACTTAGATAGGTGGATATGAGTAGATATTATTTTTAAAGAGACTATATATCAGTTTGTTTCATAAACTTCTATTTAAGCCAAGACTTTGAAGGCTTATGATATGTAACTTTTATATAACTCTATGCTGAGACATTTGGATTTTGGAGATTAATTTCAAGAACCTGTTCTACTTTCATTTTGTTGTTCATTGATGTGGATGAGTGACTGAATTTTCATATTTTGATATCAACCTCAAGTGTTCAAAGCAAGGGTGGAGGGCCCCCACTCTAAGCTAAGTACACTTCATTGTTAGACTGGCTTAATTTTCCATAAACTGGTTATCTTAGAACTTGTTTATGTGCTTTGTTTCAGATTTGCTTATGAATTGATATGTGATGATTTATTTTATTGAATCTTAGTTTTTTTCTCACTTTAGTAAGATGGGATAACAAAGTGTTCAAGTTGAATTCTCCTTCTATTAAATTGATAGATCAAAACTAGGCTTCTCTCTTATTACATGCAAGTAGTTTTTCTTATGTATTTTTAGTTTTCAAATGATAGCATAATGATGAATGAATTGTGACGGAAAATTCCTAAAGATCTCTTAAGTTAAGAGTCTCCTTCATTGTTGATTTATGCATCTTAAGCTATTGTTAATTCATGGTTTCTGATTTCTATTCATCAAGTAATAATTGAGAGAGAAGAATGCAATTGGACCTCTTAAGTTAAGAGCCACTTCATCTTTCTTTCATTGCAAAAGTGAATCAGAAATTGTTAATGTAGGCTTATATTTGTAATATGCACTTCTTTAGTTTTTGAAAACTCACCTTTTAAGCTTGAATTTACCTGATATCCATATATTGTCGACTTGCCTCCAAGTTTTACAAACCCGAATTGATAAAGAATAATTGTGTTAATTTGTGTGAATAAATTAGCTAAACACAGAGCACAGAGCATTGAGAGTCGAGCGATAATTGAGCCCCTAGATCGCAAGAGATAGAATAAATCCTAGAGATGATGACTTCCACTAAGGATGGGTTCGGAATAGAAGAGGTACCCACCGGCGAGGCTGTGTAGACCCAAATTGTGGAGGATGTTCTAGAAGGCATCGGGGTGGTGACAGAAATCCCAAAATCACCGCGAACACCATGGCCCAAGAAGGATAAACAGACGATGGGTCCAATATGTATGTCGTCGAGGAATCCGCGGCGCAGCAAAATCTCCATGGAAGAGAAGGGGAAAGCAGTCATAATAGAAACAGATGAGGAAGAAAAAGACTTACAAGCCCTGATCATCACAGCGGAAGAAGAAGAAGAAGCAAAGGAGGCTATCCAACCATTGCACTTTGAAACAAAAATGCCATCATATGTCCTTCTGCGGAAAGGGAAAACCAAAGTGCCGAAGAACCTGGATGAAACGAAAAGCTCACTACAGACCCCGCTCCTCCCTAATGGCATTTTATTTGAGGGCACGCACCTATGCTGCCTACCAACCATGAAATTTGAAGACTGGGACCTCGCTGACAATGAGAAGTTCTTGCACCTAGAGACTAGGAACTTAATGAAGCAGAACATCGAGGGGGTGGTGATCATGTTAGAGCCACGGAAATGGCTGCACAGTGTCGAAAAGGCCAGGTTGCTGCAGCTTTTATGGATACCACATTTCCACCCCACGCCCATCACCATTTTCACCATCAGGCAGCTGCTTTACCTCGTACATGATGGGTATCTATGGTTGGAGGAGCCTATTCCCATCATGGTAGACCTCATTCACCTTATTTCTCGGCTCGCCCATAAAGGAAAGCACCCCGTGACTTTAGTGGGAAAGGGCAACGGTTTGGCTCTTGTAGAAGCCATGAAGGCGAAATATAAGCTAGAGAAGAAGAAGAGGGGCTACGTCATCTCTAGCATGAAGGTAAAGGGGTGTGCATAGCAACCCAACTCTTGGCCAGCAAAGTGATGAGGAAGTGTCGCGCCAATGACGTACTCGCGTCGATGGTCGCCCTAGCTGAGCAGTGCATGGAGGGGGTCTAAGTCAACTGGTCCAAATTCCTTTGCGAGGAATTTTTGATAAACTATCGCGAAGCCCAAGAGTAGGGTAAGACCTTAAACTACACATGGCTCCTATTATCCATATAGTAGCGGGAGAAATTCCAGAGGACAATCAGTTCCCCAACATTGATAAAGAGTTACTAGAGGCCACGAAGTATGCTTCGCTCTGGGCCACCAAGGACATGAAACGGATTTGCAACATTAAAATTTTATGGGTGCTCATGGAGGCAAGCATCTGAATGTGGATCAATACGAGGCCACACTTATCACCTACGGTGCACAATAGTCTGCAGAGTTTTACAGACTTCAAAGCTAATATGCACAACATCTATATCAAGGCGTGAAAGGATCTAGTGAAGCAGTGGACGAAACTACCGTTTGTAGCCACTGATGACGTGATTTTTACTGTCTTGGAGACATGGCCTCCCGAATGCTGCGCCCTAGACCTAGCAAAACTAGAGAAGGTGACACCCAGAAGAAAAAGGACGATGCTAAAATGTGCATCACTCAATTGGTAGAAAAAAGGTGAAACAAAAAAGCAGCAGCTAAGGTAAGGGCAGTGCGAGAAGTGGCATAGAAAGCTATGGAGCAGAAGAAGGCTACAGAAGTAGTAGCAGTAGCGCAAGCAGTAGAGGCAGCAACAACACAGGTAGATGAGGGCCAAGCAATGTCCTCAGGACAGGAGGCAGAAGAAACAAAAATAGTAGAAGGGTTCACATACCCAAGGGCTATCTTCACACAGTTAAAGCAACTGCACATCATCGAGAGATTGGGCCTAAGGAAGAAGGTCAAGGCCTCGAAGTTTGCCATTGACCCGATCACCTTAACCAAAGGTGATCTCCATGACATCGGTGAGATAGTCTGCGATGTCACGGGTGAAGTGCTTCAAGAGTTCATGTAGGAGCATTAGACCATTTTGGGGGTTCTCAAGGTGCACCTGCAGGAGTTACAGGTATGTCCCCCTTCGGAAGATACCCTGTCAACACACGTCACACTCGGAACTTCAGCAGTAGAATAGATGTTGCGCGAGAGGATGGAAAACACAATAGTGTTTCCAGAGGGAGCTCTAGCATTGTCCAATGTGATGGATTGGTTGTCACTTAGAATGATGAAAGACCTTGGCCTTAACCTGGTTGCCCTTCCCTAGGAAATGCTATATCAGCTACAAGATGGGATCATAGCAGAGCTGCACACGGGAGAACCGCGCAATCCAAGTTCTTAGCAAACAAAAGATCAACATGGAACAACTCAGCTTATAGCGTGATGAGTTGGTGTCATAGAATCAACAATTAGTGTAGATGGTAGATGATGCTTACCAACTCGTCCCGAAGCTGGCCATAGCAGCAAATCTACCAGTAGAAGTGCGGATCCACAGTTTGGCAACGAGAGTCCGCAAGGCCAAAGAAGAGATGACAAAGGTTCAACTGGAGATGAATCTTCAGATCACCGAGCTGTGGTTGAAGGCACAGCCTTCCACTCTCCCAGAGATCAGAGAACAGTGCGCTAGTTCTATTACAGCGGTGTTGGAAGAAATTCGAGGAGCAATGCACAACTGTACTGACATGTTGGAACAAGCACTTGGGGTCCTCACAATGTTGCAAGAGGATACCAACATCCAGTGCCTGGAGATAGAGGCACGAGTACTCCAACAACAGTATGATAATGTCAGAGATACTATGCAAACAGCAGTCCTCACTCAGCTGCTTGTGAGGATGTAGAAAGCCAAGGCATTAAAGGAGTAGGTGGATGCAGCGCACCATAAGGAAGCATTTTCTCAGAGCATGCATTCAGCCATTGATTGAAAAGGCCTTCACAATCATGGAAAAATATTGAAGGGAAGTTCACGCACATTCAGGGGATGCAGGCGTAGATGCAGGGTAGCACGTTGGACATAGAGGTCTCAAAATACCGGATACAGCGGGTTCAACAAGTAGTAGCTCAGTGCGCTGTAGACATCAGGATCATTCCAGACCAGTTGGAGGGACTCCATGCCAAGATTATCGTGCCGACAGAGTGACTCAAGGGCAAGTCACGATGTTTGTGTTGGGGGCTTGTTGGGCATGGAATCCCCCCACAGCATGTTTTGGGGCTCAAAGCCCAATTTTTGAGATATATTGTTGTAAACCTCCACGAATTGTGGGCGTGAAATGTATGTTAGAGTCATAGGGTTGTCTTCCCTAAGTTTGAATGTAATTTCGGCCTACCCATGGTCCACGGACCATGGGATTGTATAAATAGAGCGAATCTCTAAATGTATAGGATAGTGAGGAAGTAAGAGTAAAGGATGGGATAGAAGTACAAACTAGCGTCTAAGTGTGTCTTGGGTCGTAGTAGTAGGAAGAGGCTCTGCAACTGAGTGCGTAGAGGCCTAGAAGAGTCCACAGCTGAGTGCGTGGACCCCTGCAGCTGAGTGCGTGTGTTAGAAAATTATATATTACAGAGAAATGGAACACATAAAATATTGTAGAAATATAAACAAAGAAAATGCATAAAAAAAGAGAGACACAGATATACGTGGTTCACCCAGTTTGGGCTACATCCACAAAGAAATAGCCAATCCTTCTTTTATTATATTATCCAGCAAACTGAAGAGATACAACCTACAGCAGATCCATTGTAACTCCCTCTTCACTCTCAATCTCCTCTCTCTTCCTCACTCAAAATACAGATATACATAGATGCAATACAGTTCTCTTATATATAGTGAGGGGTTGCCTTCTAGGGAAAAAAACCCTAAATTAAACATAACTTCTACCGTCAGACATCCGCCTAATGAACGACCTAGATTGACTAAAAATTACTATACTTTTACAAGGCAATTTTACATATATTCTTAGCTTTGGGGCACTGCCCTCGAAACCCCCTGCCAAGGTGGGGGGGTGGCGCTCCCAAAATTCCACAGCAAGCCCCCCTAGACCCCCCCTGCAGTTAATATTTTACGGGCAGCATTGCCGCCCCATTTCGAACTGGGGTCCAATGCAGCGATACCTTTGAATACAGAAGATAATCAGGCCCCACACCCAACAATCTCCCACTTGGAGACTGATTATAGAAACTCCACCGCTGCTTCATTTGCTAGACAATGACTCCACTTTGGACTTGGATGTTTCTCATCTTCTTCATCATACTTGAAGACCAATTGAAACTGAGCAGATTCTCAGTTTCTCCCTAGTTACAACTTTTGTTAACATATCTACAAGATTCTGGCTAGTGCTTATCTTTTGCAGCTTCAACTATCCATCTTCCAACACTAACCATATGAAATGGTACTTGAGCTGTATATGCTTAGTTTTGGAATGAAATGCAGAGTTCTTTGCAAGATGTATGGCACTCAGGCTATCACTGTATAGCTTGCCCAACTCCTGCTTCTTACCCAATTCA
Source organism: Pinus taeda (assembly GCA_000404065.3). Lineage (NCBI taxonomy): Eukaryota > Viridiplantae > Streptophyta > Pinopsida > Pinales > Pinaceae > Pinus > Pinus taeda. The sequence goes on from APFE030743617.1 coordinate 56,684, forward strand.
TCCAGAAACCTTTGTAACTAAATCATTTCTTTACTAGCCTCTGTAGCAACAACATACTCTACTTCTATTTTTGAGAGTGCAACAACACTTTGCAATTTTGAGACCCAACTTACAGCTATTCCACCTACAGTAAATACATATCCTGTACTGCTCCTCCTCTTATATCTGTCACCTCCCATATCTGCATCAACACATCCCTATAGAGAAATCTTTGAGCCACCAAAGCATAATGCTTGATTTGTGGTACCTCTCAAATACCTGAGAATCCACTTCACTACCATCCAATGTTCTTTTCCTGGATTTTTCATGTACCTACTTACAACTCCCACTACATGTGCAATATCAGCCCTTGTGCAGACCATTGCATACATTAAGCTTCCAACTGCTAATACATATGGAACTTTAGACATATAATCAATGTCTTCTTAGGTCTTTGGGCACATCTCATTTCTTAATTTGAAATGGCTAGCCAAAGGTATACTAATTGGTTTTGCATTCTGCATATTAAACCTTTTCAACACCTTTTCTATGTACTCACTTTGAGACAATGTTAATTTGCGATTCTTCCTGTCTCTAGTTATTCTCATACTAAGGATTTGTTTTGCAGCACCCAAATCCTTCATTGCAAATGAGTTTGCTAATTTCATTTTGAGCACATTTATTTCCTACATGTTAGAACCTGCAACAAGCATGTCATCTACATACAATAACAATATAATATAGCTACATCATTTTTTCTTTTGAGATAAACACAATGATCAGAGTGACACCTAGTATAACCTTGTTCAGACATAACCCTGTCAAAATTTTAGATACCACTACCTTGGAGCCTTTTTAAGCCATACAATCTCTCTTCAACCTGCACACTAGTTTCTCCTTCCCTTTTACCTCATATCCTTGTGGCTACTGCATATATATCTCTTCCTCCAAATCCCCATGGAGAAAGGTTGTCTTTACATCTAACTGCTCAAGATGCAAATCTTCAGGTGCTACTAAACTTAGAATAGTTCTTATTGAAGTCATTTTCACAACAGGAGAAAATATCTCATCAAAGTCTATATCCTTTTTCTACGCAAACCCTTTCACCACAAGTCTAGCTTTATACATTTTTATACCTCCATCTTCTTCCTTCAACTTGTAAACCCATTTATTCTGCAATGTTTTTTTACTTGCAGGCAACCTGACTAAGTCCCAAGTCTGGTTATGTGCTAAGGAGTCCATCTCTTCTTTCATGGCTTGCTCCCACTTCTTCCTGGTTTCTACCTACACTGCTTCTTCATAATATTCCGGTTCACTAAAATTATTCAACAATACATAATATAATGAAGGAGAGTATCATTTAGGGGGTCTACTCATCTTGGTATATCTTCTAACACCACTTTCAAGTGTTTGAAGTGCTTGTTGTTGTTGTGGTTGTTGTTCTAGCTATTGATCATTATGATTTGCATGCACCATGACTTTTTCTGTGATCTCATCAAACATTGTGTATTCTCTGTTTTCTTTTCCTGCAGCTGATCCTTAAACAAAACATTTTCATTGAATATGACATCTATGATCCTAATGATTTTATGTTTTTCATAATCATAAAAGCGATAACCAAAATCATTAACACCATATCCAATAAAGGTACACTTCTTTGATTTTGCCTCAAGCTTTGTTCTATTTTCTTTGTTAATGTGGACAAAGGCTTCACAACCAAAAGTTTTTTAAAAAGAGTACTTTACCTTTTTACCTGTCCATGCGTCCTCTCGAATACCACCATCCAAGGAACTTAAAGGCCCTCTATTTATTAGATAAACAACAGTATCTACAACATCTGCCCAAAATTGTAAAGGAAATCTTGCATGCAATCTCATGCACCTTACATGCTCCATGATTGTCCTGTCCATCCTTTCTGACACACCATTTTCTTGTGGTGTTCCTGGAACTGTCTTCTCTCTACAAATTCCATTCTCTGAACAATACCTATCAAACTCTTTTCTACAATATTCACCTCCATTATCTGATCTGAGACACTTCAACCTTTTTCCTGTCTCATTTTCAACCAAATCTTTCCATTTCTTAAAAGTATCAAATACATCAGATTTATTTCGAATACAATAAAACCAGGTTTTTTCAGTTACATCATCAATAAAAGTAACATAATAATGAGAGCCACCAAGAGATGATACCTGAGCAGGTCCCAATAAATCTGTATGCACAAGCTCTAATTTTTCACTCTCCTTTTCTTTCCCAACTCTAAGGAATCTGACTCTCTTCTATTTTCCATAAACACAATTCTCACAGAATTTTAAATTAACATGCTTCAAACCTAGCAACAAATTTCTTGAGTGAAGAATCTGCATCCCCTTCTCACTCATGTGCCCAAGACTATGACGCCACAATGTTGTATCTTCTCCTGTAGAGGTTAAAACATTAACAGAATTAGAAATACCATTGCATAAATACAATGTACGAACCTTTCCTCCTTTCGCTATTACCAGGGATCCTTTAGTGGCCTTCCAGGTTTTATCCGTGAAAGTAGTTACGCAACCTTCACCTCCCAATTGCCTTGTTGAAATCAGATTTTTCTTCAGATTTGGAACTTGCCTTACCTCCTTCAATGGCCACTGATTTCCATTTTACTGTTTTATGAAAACTGTACCCATTCCAATGATTTTACAGGGTTTATCATCACCCAATTGAACTTGTCCAAGATCTCCTTGAACATAATCATGAAAATGTTTCCTATCAGGTGTGGCATGGAATGAGGCCCTTAAATCTACCACCCAGGCATCAATAATATTTTCTAATGAAAAAATCAAAGCATCTTGCAACACATTACCTGTTAGATTTGCTTCATGATTATTTTCTTATTGCGCATCTCCTTCTTTTCCCTTCCGAGACTTGTAGTATTTCTTCAAGTGTCCTTTCTTCCCACATTTCTAGCACACTATCCCTGATCTAGACTTGGATCTACCTTTTCTTGACTTACTGTGATATCCTGAGCTCTTTCCTCTTTCCATTTTTCTTCCCCTACTCTCTACAATCAAAGCATTACCTGATGTCTCACCAGAGCTTTTCCGTCCATTTCCTCGCTAAGGATTGCACCGACAACATCATCAAACTTTAAAGTACTAGATCTAGAGACAGAGTTACTAATGGCCATAACTATACCATTCCAAATTTCTGGCAATGAGCACAGAAATAACAGATCCCTAACTTTAACATCAAAATTTACCCCTACAAAACTTAACTGACTTATAATTGTATTAAAATCATTTAAATGGTCTGCAACAGATCCACCTTCTGATATATTCATATTAAATAAATGCTTGAAATACCATATTTGAGGTCTAAGGTTTTTCATATAGTTTGGCCAAAGCCTACATTAAACCCTCTATTGTCATTTCCTTTGAAATATTAAATGCTACCGATACCGCTAGGCATAGCCATATTGTTCGAAGTGCCTTTTTGTTGAGAATATCCCATTCTGTGTCTGTCATACTCATTGGCTTCTTTGTCTTTCCACTCAATGGTAGGTACAAATCTCTCTGATACAAATAATCTTCCATCTACATCTTCCACAGCTGGTAGTTTTGGCCGTTGAATTTTTGGACCCTAAACCTACAATCTTCTGCCATTGCTCCCACTCAAGCCATGAACCCTTCTCTCTTGCGAGTTTATTAGCCAAATAGACCTCCGACTCTGATACCAGTTGTTAGAAAATTATACATTACAGAGAAATGAAACACATAAAATATTCCAGAAATGTAAACACAAAAAATGCATAAAACAAGAGAGACACAGATATACGTGGTTCACCCAGTTTGGGCTACATCCACGGAGAAACAGCCAATCCTTCTTTTATTATATTATCTAGCAAACTGAAGAGATACAACCTACAGCAGATCCATTGTAACTCCCTCTTTGCTCTCAATATCCTCTCTCTTCCTCACTCAGAATACATATATACATGACACAATACAATTCCCTCATATATAGTGAGGGGTTGCCTTCTAGGAAAAAAATCCTAAATTAAACATAACTTCTACCTTCAGATCTCCGCCTAATGAACGACCCATATTGACTAGAAATTACTATACTTTTACAAGCTAATTTTACATCTATTCTTAGCTTCGAGGGCGCTACCCCCGAAACCCCCCGCCAGGGAGGGGCACTCCCAAAAGGTTGCAGTCACCCCCCCTGGACCCCCCTAAAGCGAATATTTTATGGGTAGCATTTCTGCCCCATTTTGAACTAGGATCCAATGCGGAAATACCTTTGAATATAGAAGATAATTAGGCTCCACACCCTTAGGCTACGAGGTACAGGTAAGTGCGCATAGCGACGTGAACGTAGGGTCAGACCATGGACCACTTGAAACCATCAGACATATCTATGGTGCAGAAACCTGGTTGTAGCACCCTCCCATACTAGTTTGGGTGAGACCTCAGTCCACGCTCTGTAGACTATTGCCAAAAGGGCTAGTAGTATAGGGATTTGTTTCGCTAAATCATCTTTGAACCTGGGTCAGGCCCCAATAAGCCAATAAATGGTTTCGTTGCCAGGACTGGGATCTGCATAAGGGATGTTTGATGTCATGTCACTGGAATCCGACGAAGAAAGAAATTGAAGGGTGGTTGGACAGAAAAATTCACGAGTTTGCAGCACAGTAAAGAAGGAATCCATGAGTATCAAAGGAACAGTGGTTAGAGCATTACTTATATACAAAAATCCATGAAATTTTATTTTCATCCTTCCCCTCTGAGTTGTATGAGTGGATCATGAAGCTAGAAGATAGTCAGGGAAGGTGTAGGCTCGACAAATCGATTAAGTTGACTCAAAAATTAGTGCGCAAACTAGAAGCATCAAAATATAAGATCATGTGCATTGTGGACCATTGGATCAATTGAATTATAGGAGGATCTATCATCGAGTTTGCGGTAGACACGATGGTCAGCTACAGTAAGGTGGAACGACGCTTCCTCAAAGGATGCGAGGTAAGCACATTAAATCTTTGAACACTTGGATTAAAATTCTATTGTGTGAAAAGCAGGTATGAGAATAAATTGATGTTTAGGGCTACGTGAAGTGGTAGAATCTATAGAAATGAAGGTAGTGCATAGATAGAAAATAGCCCCTTGATTTCTCCTTGGCGGGAAAGCGAGGAAGAGCTCATGAAAGTTTCTCCGAGAAGCGTGATCATTCTGATAAGGCAACGAATTATGTGCATACCACCTCCACCTACACCACCACCAGCTTCACCACCTTCACCTCCATCTTTGCCCACACCACCTCCACCACCACCACAGTTCAATATGGCGAGCACAATAAAATTTCTGGTATTCAGAGGAGTAGGGAACGAGGATCCAGACCAATTTTGGTTCATGGTAAAGGTCATATGGGAAGCACAAGGAGTTGTGGATGACAATATAAAGAAGGAAATGCTGGTAAGTGCATTGTAGGATGGCGCACTAACATGGTACATTAAGCATTCTAATGACCATCTAAACGCGAGGATCGCAGATATCCAAGTTATGCTGAACAGGGAATTTAGTAGGCCAAAATCAGAGACCCAGTCATTATTGGGTTTAAGGAAATCACGATACTTCTAGTCGAAACCCCATGGGATCTCGATCAAAGACTGAAGAGTATGATTCGCGAAGCCAACATGACCTTGACGGATGGGCAACACCACGCATGGTTTGTAGCGTCACTAACACCGCATCTAAGGATGACGATATCGTAGCAGAAGTTATCCACCTAGTTCGAAGAATTGGAGATTACAATGAGACTGCATGAGACCCCAATACAAGATCCTGGCCTAGGAGTCCAACAAATCCACGTGCAACTGCAAAATTTGTGTCTAGAAATATAGAGTTTGAAACAGGACAAGACAACTTGCCTCGAAGCGTGCGAGGAAGTATGGTGAAACAAATGCAAGGGCCAGGGGCATGGCAATGACCATTGTCCAGTCTTCATGAACTACCTTATGGGAGGATGGCCAATGCCATTAAGACTAGAGGCACAGGCAAGATCAAGCATGGTGTCTGCATTATGGTGCTTGATTTGCCAGATAGGAGGAAAACATGCTATGGATAATTGCCATCTATTATAAACGTATATGCAAATGTCCCAACAATTATTTTGTAATTTTTGTAGGTCGATAGGCCATGATGAGTGCACTTGCAGAAGCTATGAACTAATGATGGATCGTACCCCTACCTACAGAGTGCAGACCGAAACGTGATCCCTCGATCCAAATGAAAGGATGGCGCAAGTTGGATTTTAGGGCGGATGAGGTTGAGGTCGAATGGGACCAGGAAGGGGTCGTGGACAGCTGATTTATTATAATTACAGAGGGCCAGGGCATTATGCCAGCGATTGTAAAAATCCAACAAGAGAATAATGTTTCTATTATACTCATTTTGATCATGAGACAGAGGGCTACCCTACACTGATAGTGAGGTTGCGCGATAAAGGGATACTCCAGCCTCCCCCAACTTAGAATTTTCAAATGATGAGGTCTGAATCGCACGAAGAGGACACAAATGTAAACATTTTGCTCCAAAGTGGTATCATAACAGGGGATGACAAAGGTAGGCAGCCTGAAGAAAGTGTGTGGGTTCGGAAGGCTCCCACCAAGGAACCTGAATATAATTTGGAGCGCGCAAAGGAGACATTCATGGAAGCTAAGAAGAGCTTCATGGAGGCGTCTAGTTCAGGCAGTAAGGATCAACTAGAGTCAAAGATGGATCCTTCAATGATCACTACTTTTTTGGAGACATGTATAAAACTGTTGCACGATAGCAAGGCTGTGAAAGGACTGTAGGAACTTATCACTAGGTGCGTTGGGTCAAGTAATTCTAGATTTAGGATCGAATGCAAATGTGCTTCCAAAGTAGACATGGGAATGCATGGGTAGGCCCATGTTACAATCTTCCCCTATTCAATTGTGAATGGAAAACCAGCAGAAGATCCTACTGATGGGAAGATTGTAGGGAATAATGGTAGACATTGAAGGTGCGAGCGTGCTTGCAGATTTCGAAGTGATAGAGATTGTCGATGACAGCAATCCCTATCCCACACTACTGGGAATCAATTTAGCTATAGATATGAACAAAGTGATAAATCTAAAGAAGCGCAAAATGCTTTTTGAGAAAAATTCACTACGTGTTGTGGTACCTTTAGACCCTACGGAAGGATCGCACTACATAGAGCTAGTGCATGACGACGAGAGTGACAACGAGCTAGAATGTATCTACAAGATAACTGCTTGGGAATAGGACTGGGTAAATCCTATAGCGGGTGGCAGAATTTCATGGGAGCACGAAAGCTCCTGCACATCGGATTTGGATGAGGAAACAGAACGATGGCAAAACTGGTTACACGAGGTAACCACGTTCAATTGCAACATGATGGTAAGATCACTGTGCTGCATGACAACAGAGGTAAGGGATCTTCCTGTGTATGATGGGTTGACAGCGGTGGATGAATTATTGCACAAATTTGAGAGCGAAGTGCCAGAACAACAGTGGTTCCATGCTCTGAAATGGGTATTGCGCGCTACGCCCGCATGGTGGTGGGGTACGCATCAAAGAAGTATCGAGAGCTGGTATGAATGCAGAAAGATGATGCATGTACAATTTGGTAAGCCTTAGATGAGGACAAAAGTGAGGCAGGGATGAAACAACGTGCACACCCACATTTCTAGATGGGTACAGGCATATGGTACGCAGCTTGCATGAACGCACACCACTCTCGCGATAGGAAACAGGGACAAGAAGCAAAAACAGGCAGGACAAGTGCGCGAATGACAAAGGATGATACAACCTAGCATGCCAAAAACCATGCACGAGGAAGCCTTTGACAAGGTGTGCGAAGTTCTTAACGGGGCCCACCATGTGAGACGCACCGACTGGGACCTGCGCATACCAGCAGTTGTATGGGCTTATAAGGCCATGTGAAAAACTATGACCGTGCAAGCATTTCCAAAGCTGAAGTATGAAGCAAACGATGTAGTCCTTGTTGAGCATGCGAAGCTGATAGCACCCGTAGATACGATTGTCCACGCAGACTAAAACGAAGAAATCACACAACTATGCAAAACATAACATATAAGACTTGAAGAAGACATCCGACGGGGAAACTTTAGACTTCACACACTTGAAAAAGACCAAGTACAGTTAAGGAAGAAAAGCACTTTGATGGACGTGGAGGTCAAGAAGGTGGAAGAAAAAATAAAGAAAGCATTTCTCGTCGAAAATCTAGGAATGGTAAGGAAAGATGCATACGATTATACTAACAAGTTGGAGGACTATCGTCATGAACTGATTAGTCTATTGCCATGGCTTGGACCACATATCACTAAACATAATGACCAGGGTAGCGCATTGCAAATAGTAGAGTGCGCGACGCCAATCACCACAATGGAAGATGGGGATTCTCTACGAACTATGATAGAGGATGCAATGGAACCCCGCAAGGGTGGTGCAACTACCTTACTAGTTGGAGGGAGAATAGTCTTAGTGCTCTAGGCAGCTGAAAGGGAGCGTGGGACTGTAAAATATTTTACCTAGGAGCTGCATGATATTGCAAATGGGCATAGAACTAGAACTTCACAGGGTTCACGACAACGCATGCAAGGTTTTTCTGCTGCGTGGGTTGGCTGGGAAGTGACCATTGGTGTCACTATTCATGATGGGATGTTCGATTTGAGGCCAAATGGAGTGGGTGATGGGCATTTAAGACACGAGTTATGGGCAAGATTTGGGAAAATCTACCGCCAAAAAAGCATTAATGGCCTGAAATTGGGGGGAACGGTTGAATTCAAATTGGAAAGGCGCTATAAAAATCAAAGGGCTGGCCTGTGAACAACACTTGGTCATTTGAGAATCGAGTGCTTGAACAGAGCATGGATCATTGAGAGTCGAGTGATAATTGAGCCCCTAAGATTGCGAGAGATAGATCCGCCTAAAGATGATGACTACCACTAAGGATGGGTTGGGAATAGAAGAGGTACCCGCCAACGAGGCCACGCAAACCCAAATGGTGGAGGATGTTCTAGAAGGCACTTGGGTGGTGACAGAAATCCCCAAATCACAATGAACATCACGGCCCAAGAAGGATAAACAGGTGATGGGTCCAGTACGCATGTCCCCAAGGAATCCGCGACACAACAAACTCTCCATGGAAGAGAAGGGGAAAGTAGCCACAATAGAAACAGATGAGGAAGAAGAAGACTTACAGGCCCTGAATGTCATAGTGGAAGAAGAAGAAGAAGTGGAGGAGGATATCCAACCATTGCGCTTTGCAACAAAACTGCCATTGTATGTACCTCTGTGGAAAGGGAAAACCAAAGTGTCGAAAAACTAGCACTAAACAAAAATCTCACTTCAAACCCCGCTCCTCCCCGACAATATTGTATTTGAGGGCACGTACCTAGCCACATACCAACCATGAAATTTGAAGATTGGGACCTCGCTGATAGCGAGAAGTTCCCACACCTAGAGACTGGGAACTTAATGAAGTAGAACACCGAGGGGGTGGTGATCATGTTAGAGCCACGGAAATGGGTGCGTGGTATGGAAAAGGCCGGGTTGTTGCACTTGTTATGGATACTACATTTCCACTCCGTGCCCATCACCATTTTCTTCATCAAGAAGCTACTTTGACTGGTACATGATGGGTATCTATGGCTGGAGGAGCCTATTCCCATCATGGCAGACCTCATTCACCATATTTCTCGGCTCGCCTGTAAAGGAAAGGACCCTATGACTATAGCTGGAAAGGGTAGTGATTTGGCTCTTGCAGAAGTAATGAAGGTGAAATATAAGTTGAAGAAGAAGAAGAGGGGCTACGTCATCTCCAACATCAAGGATAAAGGGGTGTGCGTAGAAACCCAACTCCTGGCTGGCAAAATGATGAGGAAGTGCCATGCTAATGAGGTACCAGTGCCGGTGGTTTCCCTGGCCAAGCAATGCGTGGATGGGGTCCAGTTCAACTGGGTCAAATTCCTCTGCGAGGAAATTTTGATAAATTGTCATGAAGCCTAGGAGTAAGGTAAGACCTTCCACTACACGTGGTTGCTATAATCCATATTGCTAGTAGCCAGAGAACTATCGGAGGATAGTCAGTTCCCTAATATTGACATAGAGTTACCAGAGCCCACAAAGTACACTTTGCTTTGGGCCACCAAGGACACGAAACAGATTTGTGACATCAAAAAAATTTGGGTGCTCATGGAGGCAAGCATCCGGATGTGGATCAATAGGAGGCTACGCCTGTCACCTACGATGCACAATAGTCTGCATAGTTTTGCAGACTTTAAAGCTGATATGCACAACATCTATATCAGGGCACGAAAGGATCCAGCGAAGCATTGGATGAAGCTACCGTTTGTAGCCATTGATGACGTGATTTTTACTGTCTTGGAGACATGGCCTCCAAAATGGCGCACCCTAGACCTGGCAGAACTAGAGAAGGCGACAGCCTAGAAGAAAAGGCACGACGCTAAGCTACACATCACTCAATTGGCAGAAAAAAGGCAGAATGAAAAAGCAGCAGTTGAGGTAAGGGCAGTGTGAGAAGTGGCACAGAAAGCCATGAAGCAGAAGAAGGCCACAGAAGTAGCAACAGTAGTGCAAGTAGTAGAGGCAACAACAACACAGGCAGATGAGGGCCAAGAAACGTCCTCAGGGTAGGAGGTAGAGGAAACAAAAATAGTAGAAGGGAGCACAAACCCAGGGGCCGCGTCCACATAGTTAAAGCGACCATGCATCATAGAGAGATCAAGCCCAAGGAAGAAGGTCAAGGCCTTGAATTTGGCCATTGACCCAATCACCTTAACCGAAGGTCATCTCCATGACATTGGCGAGACGGTCTACGATGTCATAGGTGAAGTGCTTCAGGAGTTCATGCAGGAGCATCAGACTGTGTTGGGGGCCCTCAGGGCATAGCTGCAAGAGTTACAGGTATGACCCCCTCAGGAAGGTACCCTTTCAACACATGATGCAGTTGGAACTTCAGCAGCAAAGTAGATGTTGCGCACGAGGATGGCAAACGCAATAGTGTTGCCAAAGGGAGCTCTAGTGGTGTCCAATGTGATGGATCAATTTTCACTTAGCATGATGAAAGACCTTGGCCTTAACCTGGCTTCCCTTCCCTAGGAAACGCTATATTAGCTACAGGATGGGATCATAGCAGAGCTGCACACTACGGAGAACTACGCAATCCAAGTTCTTAGCAAACAAAATATCATCATGGAACAACGCAACTTACAGCGCGATGAGTTGGTGTCACATAATCAACGGTTGGTGCAAACAGTAGATGACACTTGCTGACATGTCCCGGAGCTAGCCATAGTAGCAGATCTACTGGTAGAAGTGCGGATCCACAGTTTGGCAACGAGAGTTAGCAAGGCCAGAGAAGAGACAACAAAGGTTTAGCTGGAGCTAAATCTTAAGATCACCGAGTTGCGGTTGAAGGCGCAACCTTCCACTCCCCCAGAGATCAAAGAACAATGTGCTAGCACTATTATGGCAGGGTTGGAAGAAATTGGAGGAGCAGTGTGCAACTATATTGACATTTTGGAATAAGCACTTAGGGTCCTCACAATGCTGCAGGAGGATCCAACATCTAGCGCCTAGAGACAGAGGTGCAAGAACTCTTATAGCAGTATGACATTGTTAGAGGAACTACACAAACAATAGTCCTCGCTCAGCGGCTTGTGAGGATGCAGCAAGCCAAGGCATTAAAGGAACAAGTGGATGCAGTGTGCCATAAGGAAGCAGTTCTCAAAGCACATGTTCAACCATGGATTTACGAGGCCTTCATAAACACAATGAATATTGAAGGGAAGATCACACACATTCAGAGGATGCAGGTGCAGATGAAAGGCAACATGTCAGACATAGAGGTCTCAGAAGACCGGATGCAGCAGGTTCAACAAGTAGCAGTTCAGTGCGCTATGAACATCAGGACCGTTCGAGACTAGTTGGAGGGACTACGTGCCAAGATTGCCGCGCTGACAGAGTGACTCGAGGGCAAGTCATGATGTTTGTCTTGGGGGATTGTTGGGCATGGAATCCCCCCACAGCATGTTTTGGGGCTGAAAGCCCAAGTTTTGAGTGATATTATTGTAAAGCTCCACGAATTTCCAATGCAAAATATATGTTAGAGTCATAGAGTTGTCTGCCCTAAGTTTGAATGTAATGTCAACCTACCCATGGTCCGCAAACCATGGGATTGTATAAATAGAGAAAATCTCTAAGTGTAAAGGATAATGAGGAAGTAAGAGCAAAGGATGAGATAGAAGTATAGAGCAGCGTCTAAGTGTGCCTTGGGTTATAGTAGTAGGAAGAGGCTCTACAGTTGAGTGCGTAGAGGCCTAATAGAGTATATAGCTAAGTGCGTAGACCCCTACAGCTGAGTGCATAGGGCGAAATAGCGGAATAGAGTCTGTAACCGAAGGAAGAAAATAATAAAGAGAAGTTTGATCTAAATTCCGTGTATCTGTTCCTGATTTGTTACATGGTTTATGTCAATTGTTAATGTACTGTTTATTTACTGCGTGCACTTGTGTGAATGATTTATATTGCTAAGTATACTCTACACATGCAAATAAGCTAAGTTAATCAATTTCAATCAGGTTGCTAGTAAGGACTTGGGTAATAACATTGTTCGACCCCTGAGTAGGGCTGCGCAAAGGTAGCATCTCAGGCTACAAGGTACGGGTAAGTGCGTGTAGTGACGTACACATAGGGTCAGACCGCAAACCACTTGAAACCATCAGACATCTCCAGGGTGCGAAACCTGGTTCTAGCACCCTCCCATACTACTCCGGGTGAGACCTCATTCCATGCTCCATGGACTGTTGCCGAAAGGGCCAATAGTACCGGGATTTGTTTGGCTAAATCATCTTTGAACCTGGGTCAAGCCCCAACAAGCCAACATTTGAGTTTCTGATAGGCTCCAGTAAAGCGTTCCTTTTGCAAATACAACCAGAATTTGTCACCCACCTGAAACTTGTGTGGCACCCGATGTTGATCATGTCACTTCTTGTACTTAGCATTTGATTTCTCAAGAATGTCATGGACTTGATGGAAAATATGTTGGATGTGCTCAATGAAGCTATTTTCCTTATTTGTTTTAGACTGGACATGAGTCGATTCTACATGAGTAGCTACAATTGGCATGGCCACACCAATGGGGCATAGTTGTTGGAATCCCAAGCCCACCTAAAAAGGGTTGTGGCCAGTCAAGCTGTGGAGAGCCCGATTGTAGCTGTGTTGAACATAGGGGAGGCTCTCTTCCCATGTGTGTGGATGCTTTGAGTTGTACGTGCGCATAATGTGTATGATCATCATGATCACAACCTCTGTCTGGCCATCAGTTTGAGGATGGAAGGTTGTGGACTCGCTGAGTTTGGTGTCTAGCATTGACTAGAGACTAGACCAAAATGTACTGAGGAACCTACTGTCCCGATCTGAGATGATCAACTATGGGATCCCAGAGTGTACCCACACTCGTTCAAAGATGAGTTTAGCAGTGGCTTCTGCTCTGATATTCTTCTTGCAAGCTGCCATAATGGCCACCTTCGAGAACCTGTTGGCAACCACAAAAACACAGTCATTTCCATGCTTAGTAGAAGGAAGGCCCAATATGTAATCCATGGAGATGGATTCCCAAGGTCGACTAGGGGTAGGCACCTGGGTATAGAGGCCTTGCTTCTTCATGGTTGGTTTGGAAATGGCACAGGCAATGCATGATCTAATGTACTTCCCGACATCCTGTCGAAGATTCGGCATATAGAAATACTTCTGCAGTACTGCCACCATTTTCTCGACCTCGAAATGCCCAGCAACCCAACTATAGTGTGCTTCCCAAATCATCTTGGCATGGTCACTTGAAGGAACACAAAGGTGACACAAGTGGCATAAGAGGGCATCTTGGAGGTGAAAATCTGGAACACGCTGACCCTCTAAGAGTGTCTAGTATGTGTGGCCGAATTTTGGGTCACTTTTGTAGAGAAGTGGCCAATCAGAAGTCTCGTGCTCACAAGAGTTTAGAATGGTGGTTAACGCCATGATCAGTGGTGTTGCCCTTCTTATACTTGATATTGAAATGGAACTATTGTAGGTATGTGGACCACTTCTTATGGCAATCATTCTGTAATTTCCCTTGGGTTTGTATGAATTGCAGGGGTCAGTGGTCTGTGTGGGGGTCAGTGGTCTGTGTGGATGGCCTTTTCCTTCCCCAAAATGTAATGCTTCCATTGTTGGCAGGAATTCACAATGGAATACATCTCTTTGTCATAAGTGGGATACTTTCAGACTGTGTATGAAAGTGTCTCACTGTGATATTCCACTAGATGCGCGTGTTGAGTAAGGACTACCCCAATAGTATAGTTAGAGGCATCTGTCTCGACCTCAAATGGTTGTCTCAAGTCTAGTAATGCGAGCACTCGTGCTGAGCAAAGGCGATCTTTCAAATATGTGAATGCTTCTATTAATATTAAGACCAAAATAATTTTTCTTTCACTCCTCCCTTTGTGACTTGACTCAAGGGCCAAGTGATATGACAAAATCCCAACACAAACCTGCGGTAGAAGTTGGCAAGACCTAGAAAGTTGCGGAGCTCTGTCAAAGTGATTGGAGATGACCAATCCCGAATGACTTGGATTTTGGCTGGATCCACATGCACTTCCCATTCACCAATAATGTATTCCAGATACTAAACTTGGGTCATGACAAAAGTGCATTTCTCCAAATTGGCACATAACTTGTGTTGCCGCAGTGTTTGGAGAACCTGTCAAATGTGGTGGAGGTGCTCTTCCCAACTCTAGCTGAGGATCAGGTTGTCATCCAAATATACCACTACAAATGAGTTGGTGAATGGCCACAAGATGTCATCCATTAGCCTCATGAAGGTTGCAGGAGCATTCATCAATCCAAAAGTCATAAAAAACCATTCGAAAAGGCCCTCCTTGGCTTTGAAGGAAGTCTTCCACACATCAGAGGGTTCGATTGGTACCTGGTGATATCCTGACTTCAAATCAATCTTGCTAAAATATTTTTCCCCCTTAAGTTGGTTGAGGAGGTCATCAATCCATGGGATCAAGTAGCTATTATGGACAGTGATCTTGCTCAATGTCCGATAGTCAATACATAGTCTTTGAGTTCCATCCTTCTTCTATACTAACACGATTGGGCTCCCACAGGGCGATGAACTCGAATGGATGTGACCTTTCTGTAACAGCTCTTGAATCTGCCTCTTGATTTCATCATTCTCTAGCATGGAGCACCGATAGATTGGTCCATTGGGCAGTGGTGCACCTGGGGTCAGATCGATGGAGTGCTTGACCTAACAATGCAGAGGAACCCCTGAGGGGGAGGTGAAGATATCCTCATACTCCTCCACGACCTTGTCCATCTGTATTTGTCATATGGAGGGGCCTTGTTTGGAGGTTGTGGCCATCGTCTTCTTCTTTCCTTGAGGGCATATCATCTGGAAAACAAATTTCCTGATTTTGGAAATGAACTTACTACATTGTTTTGCAGTAACCAAAGAGATGTCCGTAGGCGGTGCTACCTTCGGTATCTTATACAACTTATTTCCCAAAGTAAAAATAATAGCACTGGGCCTTGATTCATACACAACATGTCACTTCGACAAGTATGGTTTTCCTAATAATACATCACAAACATCAAGGGGAACAATGTCACACAATACCTCATCCGTGAAGGGCTTGATGTTGTATGGAAGGCAACACTATTGTCTTATGTGAATATCTCGTCCTTGGTGAAGCCACCCAATGGTGTACGCTTGCGGATGTGTTGTGGTTGGTAAGCCTAGCCGCTTCACAACCTCTACTGAGATGAGTTTCTTTTGGCTCCCATTGTTGACAATGAACTGTAGCAGGGAGCCCTTTACCCACATCTAGGATTGGAAGAGACGCTCCTCCTCCTTTGGATCTTTGGGTTCCTCCTTCTGGATCTTCATGGTGGCAACGGTGGTGTTGGGCTGTACATCAATAATCTTTTTCCCTTTGTCATTCCCCTTGTCAGGTTCTGACTCAAAATCAGAATATGCATCTGATTTTGAAACCCTTAGCTTGGCCACCAGTGACTACTTGGCCCGAAATTCTCTTGCGTTGTGAGTGGAGCTCTTATGGAACTCACACCATTGTCCCGTGTCTTTTTTCCTCTTCTCTGTGTTGTTCTTTTCTTGCAGCTTTGGTGGGTTGTCTTGGACTGCCCCACCTTGGCTTTGTCCTTTGTTCTATGGTTTGGGGGCAACTTTCCCTTGCTTTAGATTCACAGATCCAAAGTCTTGCTTCTTCTGTTTAAACTTTTGCTTGATCTTGACAACATATCAGTTTGTCGTGCCGAGCGAGGAGATGTTCAGGAATTATCTTTCTTCCTGGATGTACTTATCTAGGCAGCCACGGTATTTGAGTACCAAGTGCTGATATGAATCCTTGAATCCTTGATACCCAACTTTGTTCAAAGGGTATGGAAAATATTGGTAAACACCAGCACGTATTGGTCCCTTCCCTGCTGCAGCGTGGTCCACTTTATGTATTGATCCTCATAACTTCTGACAGGGTAGTACTGCTCGTTAATGGCAATCCAAAATGAATCCCAAGTGGGTGCGACTGAAAACAGTGAGGCCGTACTTTCATCCTTCTTCTCACAGTAGGTTTCCCACCAGTCCTTGACATGGGGGGCGGCTTTGAGAAGAGTGAAAGTAATCTTTTCCTGACCAAAAAAAATTATGAACAGAAAAATACCCTTCTAGCATATTTAACCATTTATCTAAGGTGTTTGCATCTATCTGACCCTTGAATATGAGAATGTCAAAGTTAACTTGTACCTTAAAGGGTGTGGTGCTTCCATAGTAGCTGCTGGAAGTAGATGTGTCGCCCCTGGGTAGCCGCTGAAGGATCTGGGCAAAGTTGTCCATCATCGCATTCCTTTGTCGCTCGAGGGCCTCTTCGAGCAAGATTTTGATAGGATCTCCTACCCCCTTGTCTTTCCTTTCATCTGCCATGGGAGGCCGTCGGGATTTGCGAAGCTGATCTTGCAAAGGTTCAACCAATTCAAGCCCAAACTCCTCATATCCCAACCTCATTGGGCACATGCAAGGAAAGACAAAGAAAGAGTAGACCCCTCTGATACCACTGATCTGGATTTAAACAGAAATGCAACAAATTACAAATATAATCATACATATAGAGATGCAGCATAAATATTACTTCATTTCATTACTATAAAATACCAAAATATGCTTACAAACAGAAATGGAAATAAACTATCTAGGGCAATGGTAGCTTATCTCTGAGAAGAGATGTGGTAGCTACATGCCTCTGAACTATGTTACAATGAGGCTTGAAAGCCCATTTGTTGTTGAGAAACAATGGAGAACCCTAAAAATCCAAAAACCTAACCCTAGAAGATGAAATGCCAAACTGTGGGCCCCGTTTGGGTAAATTGGTACATCAACTTCCCAGGACCCATGTTGCTCTTATTTTTCCCCAAAAATGTCATTTAGGGTCTCAAAACGGCTCCGAGAGTTCAGGACCCAAAAAACTGCTAAAAATAGTAAACTGTGCTATGATTAAGGAAACTAAAAAGCTGAAAGAAACAATGTTGGGGGTCTAAGTGAACTTGGAGGGTCGCCACCAATATCCACCTGGATCACCTAGTAATGGTACTTGCTCTAGTTCACAAATGCACACATCCATCTCGTACTTGGATAACCTGAGTTCGTACCTCAATATGGCACACTTCCTTTGCCTAAGCATCATCTGCAACTTCTACCACTTCACCTTTTTATGGAGCAACCATCCACATCTCTGGCTTTTCGCATCTTGTTGTAGCAACTCCCTAAGCACATTCAATAGTGCCTTCATCTCAGAGAGTTCCTTATCAAACTCTTCATCAATCATCTTCCTCATAATGTCCTTTTCTTTCATGTCTTCTCTCTTTCTTTTTTGGTTTCCACCTGAACCTTTGTCATGACTTTCATTAGTCATTTTCTCTTCCTCTTATGTGAACTTCACCTTTTTCACTATGAGTTGCAATCTAGCCTATGTAACAAGCCTACTCCACTGACCTGTTAGCTACTACCTCACTAAGCTCCTCCTCGGCTTAGATTGTTGGTACCCCACTAGTTCTCTCTTTTAGAACCTCCTTGAGCACTCCTTGCTCCTATGGTTGTTTCATATTGTTTGCTTATGGGGGCTTGACCCAGGTTCAGATTTATTTAGCCAAACAAATCCCTACACTACTAGCCCTTTCGACATCAACCGTGGAGCGCGGACTGAAATCTCACCCAAAGCAGTATGTGGGGATGTTGGAACCAAGTTTCTGCACCCTTGAGATGTCTGAGATGTCGATTTAGTCCAACTAGATATGTCTTCACACAATTCGTTTCATGCACCGTCCCAACCTTCCATACCTTCGTGATCTGTTATAATCGTCTTTCACGCAGCCCTAACTGGGGGTTGAGATGCTTCCATGCTACTAGGGCAACAAACTACACTATTTTCCGAAACTACACCCTGTATCTTACTTATCTTCATAACATATATTATTTAACTTCGCGTAAATAGATATTCAATCTTGCATTCACTTAATCAATGCAAGTATACACATTCGCGCATCATATAAGTATTAAAAGTGAATTTCATACCCGAGACAACTGATGCATAAAACAGGAAATAAATACATAGAAATGATAGGAAACTTCTCTTTTTTAATACTTCCAATTGTTACAGACTCAACTCGCCCTGTGCACTCAGCTACAGGGGTCTGTGCACTCATCTGCGGACTACTAGGCCTCTCGGCACTTAGCTACAGAGCCTTCTCCTACTCTACGACCCAAAAACTAGACATTAGTGATGAGTTTCATAAATGGGTAATTATATGGGCTCATTTTACCTCCTAACCTAGTAAAATCAACCATTCTCTTAGCTTATTGTATGATTTTCTAATTATATTTATGCTTATAGAGTGACTTGAGTTAGTTATTGTGCCATGTGCTCTAACATGTATTTAATGAAGATTATTGATGGATTTTGAGGTCAAAGTCAAGGATCCAGTGGACAAATGACAACAATAACTTGAAGTGGACAAAGGAGAGGACTTATAGGAGGAAATCCCCCTCATTTATTACTCCTCACTTCGAATTCCCCTTCATTCAGCTCGGAGTACAAGCAATTGAATTACGCACTAGAAGGCAACTGAGCAAGTGGAGGATGACTGATGATTATCTCGAGTTTTGGGAGCCAAGCCTCCCTAATTTTAAAGAAGCTATTGGTAGCTTAACTTGTATAAGTAGAGGGGCCTAGGGCCTTACTAAGGTCAAACTTTTGTTGGATTTTTGCTTATGTAAACTCTGCTCCAACTTCGAGCTTATTATTTTGTGACAGTTTCACGCAATCTTGCTATTGTTTTGATAATAAAGATGGGATCCTTTTTGAGCTAGCACTGAGTTACCTCAGAGGGATGAGACTCTTGGGTTAGGGCCAAATCCAAGTAGCCAAACTCCTCTTTACTTGTATTTGTATGTTTTATTTCAGTTTGTAGATTAGGTTGTTGTTAGATGTATTTCTTTTATGGTTAAGAATAGGTTGCTTTTGATGATTCAGTAGTTTGTTTCTAGTTGTGCTTTCTGTAGCAGGTTAAACAGTGATCAACAAAGATTCAAAAGGCTAGAAATAGTGCCTTGGCCTCTCTTCCTCCTTTTGGGACCATGATTTGAGGCAAAGACCCTCTTGCTGCCCCAAAAACATAGATTTTCCTCCTTCATAGGACTTCTAGTGCTTGCAGCTTTTTAGTAGGTTAATAGTGCAGATTTGCTTTGCTTTAGATCTTCTTCATCATGCTCACTTCCTAATTTGCAATAGTCTTCTTTCATGCTTTCCTTTCCTACAGCATTTATCAGCATTTCCTTTCATAGATCATAGTTTAGACCATTTTTATGCAAAACTCTGTTTTTCCTAAATGCATTCATTTCACTTGTTCCTTGATTTCCTTGGTTGACTATTTGTTTCTATGCAGCAGATCTCTTCTAGACGTAGGCCATTTTATCAGCAATCACACCCTCCATCTGATCCATGCCCTATAGGTCTCCCAAATATCACCTCAATTTTGCCTTGGTTTTCTGCATTTTTCCATAGAACTTCTTCCTCTCTCCTTGAGCAAACCCAATCATCTTTTTCTCTCTTGGTGATTCATGGTAGACCTTAGGTGCCCTAACACCTCATTCCAACCTTCATCCACCTTTTTCACCCACTCTCACTCCCTCAAAATAGTGAAAACTACTCTCGACCTCCTCCTGTAGGCCTCTTGTAAATTCCCTATTTTCCTCCTGTAGATTTCTTGTGTCCTCCTGTAGATTTTCCTGTACGCTTTCCTTTGAAGGCCAAGTGTGGGAAAAGCCTCTAGAAGGCCACCTGAGACCTCCTAAGACCCATCCACACCATCCTACTTCCTCTCAAGTCCCAAAACCTTCCTTCAACACCACCTATTCGCTGCCACACTCACACACAATAAATTACATGCACGTCAAATTCACATAAAAATCCAAAAATATGTTTTTTGCTTATTTACTTCCAGAAATAGCATAGTTAGATGTTGTTTACTTCCTTGAATAGGTAATGGAATTCTTTTCATGGTTTTCATAGCACTTTCTGCAAAAGTAGAATTAGTTGGTTAATTAGGGTTCACTAGGTTAATTAGGGTTCACTAGGTTTGCTTTACATTTTAGTCTTCTCCTTTTTGCAGTTAGAGTAGCATCTATCTTTCTTTCCTTTCGTCACATATAGAGCTTCTTCTAGAACCCATAGAAGTTGGCTTGAGCTCCTAGTGATCTTGTGTGGCTGACCAAGTGACAACCTATAGTGAAAACTAGTACTTGTGCATATAACACTGACACTTCCAGGTTTGTTACAAACTACTGGGTTGATAAGAGTAAAGTAGGCAGCCCAAGAGTTGCAACACTATTACAGCAATACTGGTGCTCACCACTTTTTGGCATCATTACCGGGGAAGCGTCAGAGTCTTCTGTGATTACTGCTTTCTTCTATTTTCTATTGCAACATTCTGCTAATAGTTTATTTCAGCAAAAGTAGACTAGTCATTTCTTTTCCTTTCAAGTTCTGCATTTCCTTGCTTTCCTTTTCAATTCTACAAATTTCCATTTCAACAAGTTCATTTTAGCTAGTTGCAATTTGTTTTTTTCAGCTCACAATTTCAGTTTCTGCAGGTACTATTAGTGTGGGGAAAAGAAAAAAACCAACCAAAAATATTTCCTTTCATGCCTCGTAGGAATAGAGATAACTTAGGAAAATTTTTGCCCAACACTCCCACTGCTTCACACAACCAACCTTCTCTCTTCTTCAGTGGCTGCAATCAAGAAGAACCCTTAGGTGAATAGCCAGACATATTTGAAGAACCTATAGGGGAAGAAAAAGAAGAAAACATTCCTTTGGAGCCAATGGCTGAAAACAAAAATTCTAGGGGGAGCGGAGAGAGAATAGAGGGTACCTTTCCCATTCGAGAGAACAATGGGGACACTAAAATGAAGAATATAAGCCCTTCTACCCTACCTCATTTCCATGGTCTGACTATAGAAGATCCTGACACCTTCTTGTTCGAGTTTTCTATCACCCAACGAACTTATGACTATGCAGAAGATGAGCAAAAGTTGAAATTTTTCCCTTCTACTATCAAGGATGCAACACTGCACTAGTTCATGGGATTACCTAGCAATAGCATCACAACTTGGGCTCAGATGCAGCAAGACTTTAACAACAAGTATCGAGACTATTGTAGGTCGAAAGATACTAAAGAAGAAATTTTTCAAATGACCATAGGAAGTGATGAGTCCTTAGAAGACTATGAAGAGAGGTTCCAACTCAGTCACAAAAGGGTCGAGTGTGCACTTGACCCTGAGTCTCTGAAGTTGGTCCTGCTTAGGGAAATCCCTGAAGATATTTTAGACACCCTCCATCTACTAGCTAGGGGAGACATCTACCAAATATCCTATGAGGACATAAAGACTACTTTTAGAAACCATTCAGCTAGAAAGAAAGGTAGGGGGGAGTCAACCCATATCCAGTACCTCTTCCTCCAACTCATCCATTAAAGAAGAAATGGGAAACGTGCTGGAAGACTTTAAGAGTGAGATGTTGCAGACTCTTGCCATGCAAATGGACACTTTACATATCAAAAGAAAGCAAGAGGAAGAAGAGAGGGCTTTGGCCATTTTTTTCCCTAGATGCACCAAGAGGCATCCTATGAATGAATGCCCATTGAACTCTATAGAGGTTTGTTCAGTCTGTTAAGAAAATAATTGTACAAATAAGTGCCCTTGCTTGCCCAGACTTAAAGTTGTATATCAAGGGGCTGAGGGAGTCACTGAATAGCTCTATTACATAGATCAAAGAAGGCCGCATGGACCTAGACCATACCAGTAGGGGATGCAAAGGACATCTCAGGCATACTACAACCCCAACTAAGTGCCCTCCATACCTTCTTGGGGTCCCCCTACTCATCCTTCCTGGTCCACACCATCTCTTTGGTCCTTCACATCTCAATATCATGCCCAACCAACCACCCATTCATTCCAACCCTATGCTCAGCCGCAACCTTAGTGGAATGCATCTCATCAGGGGTGGAGGTCCCAATACAACTCTCTTCTCACTCTTATGTCTCCACCACCTACCCAACCACAACCGTTACTTTCTGCTCCACCAAGGCAACCCCAAACGCCTTCCCAGCCAAATTCGAACCCAAACAATAGATAGGCTCAGCAAGTGTATAGTGGGGAACCATCATGCCCAACTTATGCTATCAAGATTCAAGAAATCAACTTGCGATTTGGGAAAGTTCTCTCAAATAGCCAGCCTCCACCCAAGGAGGTTGAGGAAGATAAAGAGGAAAGTGAACCTAAAGCAAATCCACCCTTTCCTGAGAGACTATCCATAACAATCCAGCCTACCCCAGAAGAGACTGAACTGCTGGGAGAATTGAAACATTTATGTATAAAGATACCACTTCTCCAAGCCATAAAAGATGTGCTTGTGTACAATAAGTTGATCAAAGGGAAGTGCTTTAGGCATCTAGGAAGGTGTAAGAGACATGACCCAACCATCAATGTCATAGGACAACTATCCGACCTGATGTTGGGGTAGGTAATCTGTCCAAAATATTTGGACCCTGGAAGCCCAGTAGTTGATGTCCACATCTATGGCACAATGATCACGCATACCTTGATTGATCTGGGAGCTTCCATTAATGTGATGACAAAGGACACAATGCTCAAACTCAACCTCCAGGGCTCCTTAAGGAAAACCACGACAATTCTACAGCTAGCAAACCACTCCACAGTGACCCCTAAGGGGATTGTGGAAGATGTGATGGTCTCCATTGATTCATGGGAGTACCTTGCTGATTTCCTAGTTCTCCAGCCAAAGGAAAAGCTTACTGGGTATCCTCTCATTTTGGGAAGACCCTGGTTGGCTACAGTGGATGCTTATATTAGCTGTTAAGCTAGGAACATGACCATAAAGAATGGGCACATGTCCAAGAAGTTAATCCTATATCCTCCTACCCAAACCTTGCTAGAAAATGATCTACCCCTCTAGTTGGAGGAAGATGAGGATGAATTTTATTATGCACCACTTTGTACATCCCTGGTTGGCTACAGTGGATGCTTATATTAGCTGTTAAGCTAGGAACATGACCATAAAGAATGGGCACATGTCCAAGAAGTTAATCCTATATCCTCCTACCCAAACCTTGCTAGAAAATGATCTACCCCTCTAGTTGGAGGAAGATGAGGATGAATTTTATTATGCACCACTTTGTACATCCCTGGTTGGCTACAGTGGATGCTTATATTAGCTGTTAAGCTAGGAACATGACCATAAAGAATGGGCACATGTCCAAG
>APFE030743617.1:80646-119926 GCA_000404065.3 Pinus taeda
ACCCCAACAAAATTGCCATCATCCAAAGGGTCCCACCTCCTCAAAAGGTGAGAGATGTTAGAAGTTTCCTAGGCTTACCTGAGTATTACAGGAGATTCATTAAAGATTTCAACAAGCTAGCCTCTCCTTTGTTTAGCCTCTTACGCAAAGATGTTGATTTCATATGGTCAGAAAATGGTCAAGAAGCCCTAGATACCTTGAAGAGCAAGCTAGTGACTGCCCCAATTCTCAGAGGCCCAAACTATTCCCTGCCATTTCACATTCATACAGATGCCTCGAACAAAGCGATAGGAGCAACCTTAGGAAAAATCGATGAAAAGTTACCTTATGCCACATACTTTATAAGCAAGAACTTGTCAAAGGCAGATTTAAACTATATAGTGATCGAGAAGGAACTCCTAACTGTCGTGCATTCCTTAAACAAATCCAAACATTATATCACAAGCTATCAAACCTTTGTGCACATTGATCATGCTACAATTAGATTTTTAATAAACAAACCAGATGTAAATGCTCACATTATTAGATGGTTTCTTTTACTGCAACAGTTTGATTTGACCATTATTGATAAGCCTGGTAAAGAAAATGTTGTTGCTGACTTTTTGTCTAGAGTAAATTTGCCTGCAGGTGAAGAAGGAATGGTGGATGACCAAATGCTAGATGAACATCTGTTTTCTACCTCAGTACTCTCTCCATGGTTTGCTGATATAGCAAACTGATTGGTTTCAGCACAGTTCCCACCACACCTGTCCTCGAAAAAGAAGAGAAAGATAGTAAGGAAAAGTGCCCCTTTCACCTAGATTGGGGGCAATTTCTTCAAACTTGGCCCATATCAAATCTTGAGAAGATGTGTCAGGGAGGAGGAAGTCTTTGACATCCTCCTGACCTGTCATGATGGGCCTTGTGGAGGTCATTTTGCAGCAAAAATAACTGCCTTCAAGATATTGCAAGTAGGCTACTACTATCCCACTTTTCATCAGGATGTGAGGAGATATACCAGCCAGTGTGATCGGTGCCAAAGGATGGGGAAACCTACTTCAAATGATGAGATGCCCATGCAACCTCAAGTGACCTTTGAGCCATTTAAGAAGTGGGGCATGGACTTTTTGGGTCCTATCAACCCTCCTTCAAAGTAGAAACAATACATCTTTATGTGCACTGATTACCTGACAAAGTGGGCAGAGACAAAAGCAATCAAAGCAGTGACAGAGGAAAAAGTAGCTGAGTTTTTGAGAGAAAACATATTCTACAAGTTCAGGTATCCAAGAGAGTTGGTCATAGATACAGGTAGTTAGTTCACTTCCAATTTGATTGAAGACCTATTCACACATCATAAAATCAAGCACAGGACTTCCACCCCTTACCATCCACAAGCCAATGGGTAGGTGGAGGTCACTAACAGAGCATTGGAAGGGATCCTGAAGAAGGTAGTGAGTAGCAGCAGAAAAGACTGGGTGGACAGATTAGTTGAGGCCACTTGGGCCTACAACACAACATGGAAGACCACCACAGGTTTCACACCCTATGAACTGGTCTATGGGAAGAAGGATTTGTTGTTAATAGAATTTGAGTTCAATACACTAAGGATGGCAGCTCAGCTAGACCTAGACCTCAGCCATGCACAGAAGGAGAGATTACTTCAGCTCATTGGATTGGATGAATACAGATTGCAAGCCCTTCTCCATACAGAGGTAGTTCAACTTCAGAGAAAGATATGGCATGACAAAAATATCAAGGAGAAGCAATTCTAAGAGGGATATTGGGCACTACTCTATGATTCAAGATACAAAGATTTCAAAGGCAAGCTGAGGACAAGATGGTTGGGAACCTACACTATAGAAAAATGCAATGAAAATGGTTCAGTTCTTATCAGAACCATTGATGATGAAGCCATCCCCATGCTTGTCAGTGGACATCAGTTGAGAGTCTACAAGAAACCCCTCTCAAAGCGAGAGTTTATTGAAGGTATGAATAAAAGAGTGATAGTAGTGGAGCATGTCTTAGCTTCCACTTCACCCACTCACTGAAGAAAAGAAAAAATAAAAAAATAATAAGGACTCAAGAGAAAACCTCCATGAGTCACTTGAGTCCAAACATTGGGTTGAAAACCTCTTCTGAGGTGGCACAGTGATGTCAAAAAAAAGGAGAAAAATGTTAGAAAAATTATATATGTGACAGAGAAATGCAAGACATATGTATGCGGAAAAACAAAAATACATAAAACCAAAGAGACACAGATATACGTGGTTCACCCAATTTGGGCTATGTCCACCTCTAACATCCAGTCCTTCCTTTCTATTATCCAACAAAATGAAGAGACACAACCTGCAGCAGATCCACTGTAATATCCTTTGCTTTCTCTCATAGTCTCACCTCTCTGTTTCTCGCTTGGAGAATACACATCTATTACACAAAATCAATACAATACCCTCATACAAAGAGAGGGATTGCCTTCTAGGGCAAAAAACCCTAAAATAAACATAAGTTATACCATCAAATCATCCACCTAATGAATGGCCCAAATTTACTAGAAATTACTATACTTTTACAAGGCAATTTTACATCTATTTTTAGCTTCAAGGGTGCTGCCCCCGAAACCCCTACCAGGGGACCGCTGGCCCCTGGACCCCCCAGTTGGGGGGGATGGTCCCCCTGAGCCCCCATGGGGGGGACAAGTCCCCCTCATACCCCCCCGCGTGGAGGGGTGTACAATCTTCCTAGGGTATACATCCTGCTGAAACAAAGACCTCTAAATAATCATGCTCCACACCCAACAATCTCCCACTTGGAGAATTATTGTAGCAACTCCATCGTTGCTTCATTTGCTAGATAATGACTCCTCTTTAGACCTAGCTATTTCTCATCTTCATTTTCATCCTTGAAAACCAGCTGAAACTGAGCATATTCTCAGTTTCTCCCTGGTTACAACTTTTGTTAGCATATCTGCAGGATTCTAACTAGTGTGTATCTTTTCCAGCTTCAACTCTCCATCTTCCAACACTGATCATATGAAATGGTACTTGAGCTGTATGTGTTTAGTCTTGGAACAAAATGTTGAGTTCTTTGCAAGATGAATGGCACTTTGGCTATCACTGTATAACATGCCCATATCATGCTTCTTACCCAATTTATCCATAAACCTTTGTAACCAAATCATTTCTTTACTAGCTCTGTAGTAGCAACATACTCTGCTTCTGTTGTTGAAAGAGCAACAACACTTTGGATTTTTGAAACCCAACTGAAAATTGTTCCACCTACAGTAAATACATATCATGTAGTGCTCCTCTTGTTATCTCTATCACCTGCCATATCTGCATCAACATATCCCTGTAGAGAAATGTTTGAACCACCAAAGTATGATGCTTGATTTGTGGTACCTTTCAAATATTTGAGAATCCATTTCACTGCCATCCAATGTTCCTTTCCTAGATTGTTCATGTAACTGCTTACAACTCCCACTGCATGTGCAATATCAGGCCTTGTGCAGACCATTGCATACATTAAGCTTCCAACTGTTGATGCATATGGAACTTTAGACATATAATCCATGTCTTCATGGGTCTTTGGGAACATCTCCTTACTAAGTTTG
Source organism: Pinus taeda (assembly GCA_000404065.3). Classification (NCBI taxonomy): domain Eukaryota; kingdom Viridiplantae; phylum Streptophyta; class Pinopsida; order Pinales; family Pinaceae; genus Pinus; species Pinus taeda. Next base: position 84,236 of record APFE030743617.1, read on the forward strand.
AAATGGCTAGTAAAAGGTGTACTCACTGGTTTTGTATTATGCATATTAAATCTTTTCAACACCTTTTGTATGTACTCATTTTGAGACAATGTTAATTTGTGATGTTTCCTGCCTCTAATTATTCTCATACCAAGGATTTTTTTTGCAACTCCCAAATCCTTCATTGCAAATGAATTTGCCAATTTTCTTTTGAGCACATTTATTCTTGCATGTTAGACCCTGAAACAAGCATGTCATCTACATACAATAACAATATAATATAGCTGCCATCATTTTTCTTTTTCAGATAAACACAATGATCAAAGTGACATCTGGTATAACCTTGTTCAGACATAAACTTGTCAAATTTTAGATACCACTGCCTTGGAGCCTGTTTTAAGCCATATAAGCTCTTCTTCAACCTGCACACTAGTTTCTCCTTCCCTTTTACCTCATATCCCAATGGCTACTACATATATATCCCTTCCTCCAAATCCCCATGGAGAAAGTTTGTCTTTACATCTAACTGCTCAAGATGCAAATCTTCAACTGCTACTAGACTTAAAATAGTTCTGATTGAATTCATTTAAACAACAGGAGAAAATATTTCATCAAAATCAATACTTTTCTTCTGTGCAAACCCCTTCACCACAAGTCTAGCTTTGTACCTTTCTTTTCCTCCATCTTCTTCCTTCAACATATAAACCCATTTATTCTACAATGTAGCTTTACCTATAGGAAACCTGACTAAGTCCCAAGTCTAGTGATGCATTAAGGAGTCCATCTCTTCTTCCATGGCTAGCTCCCACTTCTTCCTACTTTCAACCTGCATTTCTTCTTCATAAAATTCGGGTTCACCAGAATCAGTGAACAATAAATAATATAATGAAGGAGAGTATCATTCAGGGGGTATACTTATCCTGGTAGATCTCCTAACACCACTTTCAGGTGTTTGGGGTGCATGTTGCTGATGTGGTGGTTGTTGTTGTTGTGGTTGTTGATTATTATTATTTTCAGGCACCTTTACTTTTTCAGTGATCCTATCAAGAACTATGTATTCCTTGTTTTATTTTTTCTGTTTCTTTTCCTACAACTAATTCTTATACAAGACCTTTTCCTTGAATATTAAGTTTTTTATTCTAATTATTTTGTGATTTTCATAATCATATGAGCGATAACCAAAATCATTAACACCATATCCAATAAAGGTACATTTCTTTGATTTTGTCTCAAGCTTTGATCTATTTTCTTTATTAATATGGACAAAGGCCTCACAACCAAAAGGTTTTAAAAAAGAGTAGTTTACCTTTTTACCTGTCCATGCTTCCTCTGGAACACCACCATCCAAGGAACTTGAAGGCCCTCTATTTATTAGATAAACAATAGTATCTACAACATATGCCCAAAATTGTAAAGGCAATCCTGCATGCAATCTCATGCACCTTGCACACTCCATGATTGTTTTTTTCATCCTTTCTGACGCACCATTTTCTTGTGATGTTCTTGGAACTGTCTTCTCTCTGTGAATTCCATGCTCTGAATAGTACCTATCAAACTCTTTGTTGCAATATTCACCTCCATTGTCTGATCTGAGACACTTCAATTTCTTTCCTATCTCAATCTCAACCAAAGCTTTCCATTTCTTGAAATTATCAAATACATCATATTTATTCTGAATACAATAAATCCAAGTTTTTCTAGTTGCATCATCAATAAAAGTAACATAATAATGAAATCCACTAAGAGATGATACCGAAGCAGGTCCCCATACATCTATATGCACAAGCTCTAATTTTTCGCTCTTCTTTTCTTTCCCAGCTTTGAGAAATCTAACTCTCTTCGGTTTTCCATAAATGCAATTCTAACAGAAGTCCAAATCAACATTCTTCAAACCCGGCAAAAAATTCATTAAGTGAAGAATCTTCATCCCCTTCTCACTCACGTGTCCGAGCCTATGATGCCATAATGCTGCATATGCTCCTTTGGAAGTTAAAGCATTAACATAGTTATAAATACCATTGCATAAATACAATGTACCAACATTTTCACCTTTTGCTATTACCGGGGCTCCTTTGGTGACCTTCCAAGCTTTATTTGTAAAAGTTGCCACACAACCTTCACCGCCTAACTACCCTATTGAAATCAAATTTTTCTTCAGATATGGAACATGCCTTACCTCCTTTAGTAGCCATTGGTTTCCATTCTGCTATTTTACAAGAACCTTACCCATTCCAACAATTTTACAGGGTTTATCATCACCCAAACGAACTTGTCCAAAATCTCCTTGAACATAGTCATGAAAGTATTTCTTATCAGGTGTGGCAGGGAATGAGGCCCCTAAATCTACCACCCAGGAATCAGTAATATTTTCGAAAGAAAAGAATCAAAGCATCTTGTAACACCTCACCTGTCACATTTGCTTCATGATTGTTTTCTTGTTGTGCATCTCCTTCGTTTCCCTTTTGAGATCTACAGTCTTTCTTTAGGTGTCCTTTCTTTCCACATTTCCAGCGCATTATCCCCGATCTGGACTTGGATCTGCCTTTCCTTGATTTACTGCAATATCATGAGCTCTTTCCTCTTTCCATTTTTCTTCCTCTAGACTCTGCACTCAAAGCATTACCCGATGTCTCACCGAAGCTTTTCTATCACATTTCCTCGCTAAGGATAGCATCGACAAAATCATCAAACTTTAAAGTACTAGATTTAGAAACAAAGTTACTAATGGCCATTACTAAACCATTCCAAATTTTTGGCAATAAGCACAATAATAACAGATCTCTAACTTCATCATCAAAGTTTACCCCTACAGAACTTAACTGACTTATAACTGTATTAAAATCATTTAAATGGTCTGCAACAAATACGCCTTCCAACATCTTCATATTAAATAACAGTTTCATAAGAAATACCTTGTTTGAGGCCGAGGGTTTTTCATATAGTTTGTCAACACCTAAATCAAACCCTCTGTCGTTGTTTCCTTAAAAATGTTGAAGGTGACTGACACTGCAAGGCACAACTGTACTGTTCTGAGTGCCTTTCTATCGAGAAGGTTCAATTCTTCATCTTTCATAGCCATCGACTTCTTTGTTTTTCCGCTCAATGGTAGGTATAAATCTTTCTGATACAGAAAATATTCCATCTACATCTTCCACAGTGAGAAGTTTTGGTCGTTAAATTTCTCGACCCTGAACTTACCATCTTCTACCATTTCTCCCACTCGAACAAGGAACCCTTCTTTCCTGCGAGTTTATCAGCCAAATAGACCTTCGTCTCTGATACCAGTTGTTAGAAAAATTATATATATGACAGAGAAATGCAAAACATATATATGTGGAAAAACACAAATACATAAAACCAGAGAGACATAGATATATGTGGTTCACCCAATTTGGGCTACATCCACCTAGAACAGCCAGTACCTCCTCTCTATTACCCAACAAAATGAAGAGACACAACCTACAACAAATCAGTTGTAATATCCTCTATTTTCTCTCACAGTCTCACCTCTCTATTTCTCGCTTGGAGAATACACATCTATTACACAGCCTCAATACAATACCCTCATACAACAAGAGGGGTTGCCTTCTTGGGAAAAAAAACCCTAAACTAAACATAAGTTCTACCGTCAGATCATCCGCTTAATGAACAACCCAAATTGACAAGAAATTACTATACTTTTACAAGGCAATTTTACATCTGTTTTTAGCTTCGAGGGTGTTGTCCCCAAAACCCTCATTGTGGAACCGCTGGCCCCTGGAACCCCGAGCTGGGGGGGATGGTACCCCCCCCCTGCACCCCCCCCGTGTGGAGGGGTGTACAATCTTCCTAGGGTATACATCTAGCTGAAACAAAGACCTCTAAATAATCATGCTCCACACCCAACAAAAAAAGAATAAGATCCCTGGGTGAAAACCTCCCTTATAAGCACCCAGGGTAGGCAATTAGGGTGAAAACCTCTCTGAGGCACCCTAGTTTTTTTCAAAAAAAAACAAAAAACAAAAAGAGAGAAAAGAAATGAATTTTTGTTGCATTGCAGGTTTGCAGGAGGACTACAAGGAGTAGAAGAAGGTGCCAAGGGGACCCTGACATTCACAACAACATCCATCTCACCTTCTCCACACCTTCTTCCATCATATTTGGCATCTCTTTCACCCCACTGTACCTCTTTTTCAAAAACTGTGTTTTCTACAGGAGGCTCCTATAGGAATTACAGAGAGCCAAAAGTGGCTACAAAAGGCAATTTGAGGTACATGGAAGCTTCATGAAGAACCTATAAACCCTCCTATAGTCTTCAAACCTCCTTGCCATCATTTCCAAGCCTACATCACACCCCAAGCATCATTTTTCTTCCTGTCCAAGAAAAACACAAAAAAACCAGTTTTTCAATAATAGAAAAAAGAAAAACAAAGAATAAGAGAGGAAGTAGCACCATACACCTCACCTGAAGCCTACCTACTATCTCTCCATCTTTATCTACACCTATGGCATTATCCTTAAGCTCCAAGCATAGGAAGAATCTGACGTTTCAAGGAGAGAAGTAGCTACAAAAGCTCCTGTAGGAATTCCTGTAGCAGCTAATCCCATTAAAATCCAGCACTAGCAGCAAAAGAGTGCAAACATGAAGGTTGAGAAGGCACCTGAAGCTCAGACCCAGCCAAAGAAGAACCTACACAATACATAGCCACACATCAACAAGTAGACAGCATGCAGTAGAGAGAGAGAGCCACAACACCTCACAGCAAATACATTCGGATCACAGGTAAGTAACTAAATCGCTCCTCTGTCTGCATTTGTTTAATTAGAAGTCATGCAAAACAAACGAGATGGTTGAGGTTGAACGAGGGAAAGGTGGCCAATTAACTTGGCCACCTTCATCTAATTGACTCCACTCATTCAAGATGTCACCCAAACGTGTGCACAGTCAACTCCAACACAAGATACCAAGGACAGGTAGTGGAGGAAGTGTGAACTCCGATGCAATGATGGGAGATGATTATGAGGAGAAGCCATAATGACCAAGCAGGTGGGGACCAACAGTCTGAATATTGCCAATTTATACCTTGCCAGCTCACCCTTCATCACCAGAAATATCTATAAAGGGTAATAAGTCCTCCTCCCCAAGCATTCTCACCACCTTTTCCTTCATTCTCTCCTTGTAACTCAGCTACAACAATCTCCTTGTGCCCCCACATCCTCGTAACTATCGTCCTCCATCAATCTCTCCCATATTCCTACTCTCAACATTTTCTATAGGAGCACCTATAGGAATTCTACAGGAGGGATAGCAGGCTTCTACAGGAGGGGCAATGAGTTGTTTTAACGGGAGAAGACACGAATTTCAACACGATTTTCAGTCTGAAGAGGTAGGTTTCATGCATGCCCCCTATTGAATATCAGTATATGCAAGAAGTGGTTTCAATTTGAGGAGGAAATAAAGTCTTTAGGAGAGGAGAAAATAAATAAACAAATAAAATCTGCTTATTTTTTTAAAAAGCAAAAAAAAAAACACAGTCTCCCCTATTTCTCTATTTTTCTCAAAATTTGTTGTCTCCATCTCCATATTTGGTTTCCCAAAAGAGTATAAACAAAATGACAGGAGGGTTTATGAGAAAGGAGCCCACTAACTCCACTAGGCTCCATGCACATCCACAAGTGGTGGACATCTTCACAAGGACAAACTGGATGAATTTCTTTGAGAAATTCCAAGGGTTTGATGAGGAAATTGCCCAAGAATTTTCTCTCTCTCTAGTACCCCACACAAGAACTCATGCCATCATTACCTTTAGAGGCCTTTCCATGGAGATAACCCCTGAATTTATCAGTAGGGTCACTACCCTTACTCTTGGGCTATCTTGGAGTAAGGATGAGAAACCATTTGGCCAGGTTGCCAAGAAAAACATTTTCCAAAACAATGAAACCTTTGTAGAAGATAAAAATGGCTTAGAAGGGATAGCATACCATATCCCTATGATGAGGTTAGCTACCAAATAATCAAATACATTTCTTGTGAGGGGATGTATAGCATTGTCTATGGTTATCACTTTAGAATCCTCCATGAATTAAGGTATGGCATGAACACTCCAGCACCTCAGAAGCTCAGTATACCTTACTTCCTCCTACAGTCCCTCATTGACTCCAGCACTAAGGTACAAGTAGGAAATTCAGAACAGCTAACTCACCATGGCTTAATCAAAATCCTAGTAGAGGAAGCCCTCCATACCTTTACACTCCCTATAGCATGGGAAGTTTTCTGAAACATGACAGTTGAGGATGACATAAAGGCCTTAACCTATGATGTCAGTCCTACTGGCAGTGAGGAGGAAGAACAATAAGGGGGAGAAGGTGAAACCACTGGTGACATAGAAGAATAAGAAAGGAAGGAGGAAGAAACTAAAATAGAGGAGGAGAGAGCTGAAGAAATAGAGCATGAAGAGACAAAAAAATAGATAAAAGGAGGAGAAAAATAGGCAGAAAAGGCAGAACAAGGAGAAGAGTCCCTTGAGACTCTAGAAAGGGAGGTAGCAGCTACCCTCACTGCCCTCAGTACACCAATCAAGTCAAAGTAAAAGAGGAAAAAAAAGACCTCCATGTATTTCAAGGCTAGGAAGAGCACAAGGATCAAAACAGGCAAACCTCAACACTCTTCAAACATGCCAATTATAATTGAAGATTGACCCTCTGCCAAGGGGAAATAATCCCCTTCCAAGACACCTATAACATATGAAAGGGGGACTCCCAGATCTTCCACATGGAAGGAAAAGGTCATACTACAAGACCCAAAAACAGTCCTACAGGAGGCTCAGGCAGTTCTACAGGAGACATTGTCCAAACTATAGGAGACCCAAAAGCTTGAGAAAATGATAGAAGGATAGCCATAGTTAAAGGAGGAAGCAACAGAGCTACAAGAACCTGATCCCTAACCTAGTCTTACCTCCTACTACAATCTACTTGAAGGAGGAAGGATAATCCCACAAAAATTTTCAATACCACTATTCTTTGAATTGGAGAAAGAAAGAGTAAGAACACATAGGTGGATGCAAATAGCCAAATCCAAAGGAGTTGAGGATGTTGGCCATACGGAAAACAAACTCAGAGAAATGGGAAGAGAGTTGAGTGTTATCAGATGAGGAAGCAATTACAAGAAGCCAACTTGAAACTTAAAATGATTTACTAAGGAGGAAGCTACAAGAGAAAGAGACTTAGCTGGCATGCATGGCCATCTTATCCATGGAGGCATTGTAATGCAAAACACCAGCCAAATCCTATGGCCTCTATCTCAAGGACCAATGGTTATAATTCCAGATAAAGACTTTGGCACAAAGAGGCACAATGCCTTTCCAAGATTACAAGTAGTTTATGGATTTGTGTGACCAAAGCACCTCAAAGGATAAGGAAAAGATGGCATAATTCTACCTACATAACATAGCCCTCACAAACATGAATGTGTGGGACCCCAACGCCAAGCTAGGAGACCTGCAATTAATGGCCATGGCCTCATGGATGAACCATGAAGAATTGAGGGCAGAAAAAATAAAAAGATTGATGATAAAGGAGTAGAATGAGCCACTGATGATAAGAGCTAAGCCATCAGATCCTATGGCACTCATCAGCACACACAACCTGCTTGCCAATGACTCTTAGATTGCAACAAGATATCTCACCAATCAGGCACAAGCCATTGCACACTTTGAGGATATGCAAAGGCTACTTGGGGCTGACTATTTGCATGCATGCATGAGGAGATGGAACACCTTACCACATATTTTGCAGATCAAGGAATATCATTCCCCCATGAGGCTAAAGGAGGCATTGAAAAGAGTGCCAATATACAAGCACTCCATGCAGAGGCTAAAGGTCAACTAGATTGTCCTCAAATTGAGTCCCCCACTACTGTTAGGCATGCTGGAAGGCAGAAGGGAATAAGAAGAGGAAGAGCAGTGGAAGGAGATAGACAAGAAGGCGGGATTCTATGGCAAAGAAGAGCAGACCACATTACAAGCCATCAGGGCCATAAAAGGTGAGGAGATTGACTAAGTTGCTCAGAGGATGAGCAACACTTTCAGTAGGGGGTGATGATGAGCCTCATAAATGGGTAATTATATGGGCTTATTTTACCTTCTAACCTAGTCAAATCAACCATTCTCTTAGCTCATTGTATGATTTTCTAATTATTTTTATGCTTATATAATGAGTTGAGTTAGTTATTGTGCCATGTGGTCTAACATGTATTTAATGCAAATTATTAATGGATTTTGAGGTCAAAGTCAAGGATCCAGTGGACAATTGGCAACAATAACTCAAAGTAGACAGAGGAGAGGACTTATAGGAGGTAATCCCCCTCATTTATTACTCCTCACTTTTAATTCCCTTTCATTCATCTCGGAGTACAAGCAGTGGAATCATGCACTAGAAGGCAACTGAGCAAGTGGAGGATCATTGATGATTATCTCGAGTTTTGGGAGCCAACCCTCCCTGATTTTAAGGAAGTTGTTGGTAGCTTCATTTGTATAAGTAGAGGGGCATAGGGCCTTACTAGGGTTGGATTTTTGTTTATGTAAACTGTGTTAAAACTTCGAGCTTATTATTTTTTCACAGTTTCATGTAATCTTGCTATTGTTTTGATAATAAAGATGGGATCCTTTTTGAGCTAGCACTGAGTTACCTCAAAGGATTGAAGCTCTTGGATTAGGGCCCAATCCATGTAGCCAAGCTCCTCTTTACTTGTAATTGTATGCTTTATTTCAGTTTGTAGAGGAGGTTATTGTTAGATGTATTTCTTTTATGGTTAAGAATAGGTTGCTTTTGATGATTCAGTAGTTTGCTTCCAATTGTGCTTTCTATAATAGGTTAAATAGTGATAAAAAAATATTCAAAAGGCTAGCAACAGTGCTTTGGCCTCTCTTCCTCCCTTTGTGACCATGATTTGAGGCAAATACCCTCTTGCTGCCCCAAAAACACAGATTTTCCTCCTTCATAAGACTTCTAGTGCTTGCAGCTTTTCAATAGGCTAATAGTCCAACTTTGCTTTACTTTAGATCTTCTTCATCATGCTTACTTCCTTATTTGCAATAGTCTTCTTTCATGCTTTCCTTTCCTACAACATTTCTCAGAATTTCCTTTCATAGATCATAGTTTAGACCATTTTTATGCAAATCTTTGTTTTTCCTAAATGCATTCATTTCACTTGTTGCTTGATTTCCTTAGTTGACTGTTTGTTTCTATGCAGCAGATCTCTTCCAGCAGTAGGCTATTTTATCAGCAATCACACCCTCCATCTGATCCATGCCCTATATGTCTCCCAAATCTCACCTCAATTCTGCCCTAGTTTCCTGCATTTTTCCATAGAACTTCTTCCTCTCTCCTTGAGAAAACCCAATCATATTTTTCTCTCTTGGTGATTCATGGTAGACATTAGGAACCCTAACACCTCATTCCAACCTTCATCCACCTTTTTCACCCACTCTCATACCCTCAAAACAGTGAAAAACGCTCTCGGCCTCCTCCTGTAGATTCCCTATTTTCCTTCGGTAGATTTCTTGTGTCCTCCTATAGATTTTCCTATAGGCTTTCGTTTGAAGGCTGAGTGATGGAAAAGCCTCCAGAAGGCCACCTGAGACCTCCTAGGACCCATCCACACCATCCTACATCCTCTCAAGTCCTAAAACCGCCCTTCAACACCACCTATTCGCTGCCACACTCACACACAATAAATTACATGCGCGTCAAATTCACATAAAAATACACAAAAATCCAAAAATATGTTTTTTTCTTATTTAATTCCAGAAATATCATAGTTAGATGTTGTTTACTTCCTTGAATAGGTAATGGCATTCCTTTCATGGTTTTCATAGCGCTTTTTGCAAAAGTAGAATTAGTTGGTTAATTAGGGTTCACCAGGTTTGCTTTACATTTCAGTATTTCTCCTTTCTGCATTTAGAATAGCATCTATCTTTCTTTCCTTTCATCACATATAGAGCTTCTTCTAGAATCCATAGAAGTTGGAATGAGCTCCTAGTGATCTTGTGTCGGCTGACCAAGTGATAACCTGCAGTGAAAACTAGTACTTGTGCATATAGCACCAATGCTTCCAAGTTTGTTACGAACTAATGGGTTGATAAGAGTAAAGTAGGCAGCCCATGAGTTGCAACATTATTGTTGCAATATTGGTGCTCACCAATTACTCCATAGGTCTATCTCGCATACATCATATGTTCATATTTTCTTATCAATTTTCTCCCTCTTAACAACTTAGAGCCTTGCTCTATTTATATAATCCCATGTTTTGCAGACCATGGGTAGATTTCTACAGCTGACATTACAATAACAAAACTAAGGGTGGACAACCCTATGACTCTTTTACAAAATACGTGTTCTGCACCCACAAAATGTGGAGTCTTTACATGGAAATTACAATCTTTGGCCAAAATATGGGCTCTAAGCCCCAAAACTTCCCTTGGGGGATCTCGTAGCCAGCAGGCCCCCAAAACAAACATCGTGACTCACCCTTGAGTCACTCTGATGGTGCAGAGATCTTTGCGGGAAGACCTCCCAACTCTCACTGGATTGTTGCAAGCTCGGCAATGCACTAAGAGGCTACCTGTTGTACTTCCTCGACACACTATTCAGTGACTGTTGTGGCCGAGTTGCTGCCCTAGATCCTTTACTGCTTTTCTTGCAGCTGCATGAGCTTTGCTTCAATGGCGGCTGTAATGGTGTATGCCTCATCAATCCACAGCTATAAGCATGGCTTCAAAACTACTTCCTTATGCCAAGCAACATCCACCTGCTCTTTGAGCGCTTTAGCTTGCTGCATCCTGGAGAGCCTCTGTGTAAGGGCAACCATCTGCGCAGTCCATTTTACTTTGTTGTATCTTTGCTCTAGCTCGCACACCTATGTCTCTAGGCGTTGTATGTTTGGGTCCTCCTGCAGGGTTGTGAGGACCATGAACGACTGCTCGAACAACTTTGTGTAGTCTATCACTGCAGTGTTGGCTGCTTCCATTGTTGTGGTAATCGTGATGGTGCGTTATTCCTTAACCTCCAGCAAAGTTGAAGGTTGCACCTTCAACTGTAGTTCTTCTCTCTAAAGGTTCAGCTCTAGATGAACCCTGGCCATTTCCTCTTTTGCCTCATGCACCCCTACAACTAATTTTTGAATGCACGCCTCCACTGGTTCTCCTACTTGGATGGCCAACTTTGGGACCATCTGGAAGGCTTCCTCTACCACCTGCACTATTTGTCTGTTTTGCACCACTACCTCATAACACTGCAGGATCAATTGTTCCATGTTGATGCACTGCTCACTCATTACCTAGAGCACACGATGCTCCGTGGCTCATAGTTCTGCGTTGACTCCATCCTGCAAAATATTGAGTGTCTCCTGAGGGAACGCAGCCACGTTTAACCTAATTCCCATCAACCCACTGACCATAGGCTTGTCAACCTCATTTTCTGAAACAAGTGTGCCATCTAGTAGCACTATTGTGTTACTCATCCGGGCACACAACATTTCCTCGACCACAAACGTGACTACTGCAAGGCTAGTGGACACAGTGCCAACTTGTGGAATGCGCACCTGCAACTCTTGTATCTATGTCCGGAGAGCCCCTAACAACATATGGTGTTGCTCTTCAAACTCCTAAAGGGCCTCTGTGATGACATCCCTCACCGTCTCGCTAATATCATGGAGATCCCCCTTAGTGAGGCTGATCAGGTCGAACAAAGTCTTTGAAGCCTTCGAATTATTTTATGGCCCTACCTATTCTCTCAGGTGTAGACATTTTAACTGGGTGGACGCTATCTACAGGTCCACGCCACCTTGCTCTGTATCGGTCTCTGGCTCAGGCAAAGGTGACTTTTGTCTTCCACACTCTTCTTCTGATTTCTTCTACTACTCTTCTACCAACTTCGTAGCATCACGCTCCACTTGGGCCTTAGCCACTGCTTCTTCCTTCCTATGTTTCTCTGCCAACTACGCCATCTGTAGTTTCACCTCTTCCTTATTCCGCTACGCGGTGGACTTCTCTACTTCCATCGTGGAGCCAGCTGGAGCGCGCCACTTCAGCGACCATGACTCGAAGACTACGAAGATGACATCATCTGTCACCAGATAGGGTAACTCGCACCACATCTTCCCGGGGTCCTTCTGCGCCCTAATGTAGACATGGTGAAATTCTTCCTTGAACTCCATGAAGCTTTGTAGACTGTTGTAGATGGTGGGTGATAACTACGGCTTGGGATTAATCCCCATTCTGATGTTCATCTCCATGAGCACCCAGAATATTTTGTTGTCCCTTATCCTTTATGCATCCCTGGTTACCCACAGTGAAGCGTACTTCACTACCTCCAGAAGGTCCTGCACGATCATCAGGAACTATCTATCTTCGGGAAATTCCCAGGTCACTAGTACTATTGACAACAGAAGCGAGACATAGTGAAAAGTTTTTCCCTACTCCTATGCATCGCAACAGTTCTCAAGGAACTCTCTGCATAAATAGTTTTCCCAATTCAACTGGACCCCTTCTATGCATTGCGCTACTAGTGCAACCACCGGCGCGGGCACCTCATCTGCCCGTCACTTCTGCATAACCTTCCTTGCCAATATCTCATCACGAATTTAACCATACAGTTGTTGATGTTGGAAATGGTGTACCCTCTCTTCTCCTTCTCCAGCTTAAACTTCTTCTTCATGGCCTCCACGATGGCCAAATCATTGCTCTTTCCCTTCGGGATTTTTTTTAGGTCCTCCCCTTTGCAAGGGAGCCGGGTAATTATATGAATCAAATGGTCTGTGATGGGGATGGCTCCTCCAGCCACAAGCACCCATCATGTCCCAGGCATAGCAGTTTCCTGATGACAAAAATGGTCACTAGGGTGCGATGGTAATGTGGCACCCAGAGCACGTTTAGCAACCTTTCTTTCTCAACTCCTCTCAGCCATTTACGCGGCTCCAATTCTATGATTCCAGCTAGCGCGTCTTTCTTCTGGCTCATGAGCTGCGTGGTCATGAGATGCGGGAACTTCTCATGGTTCGCGAGATCCCAATCCTCAAACTTCATTATGGGCACTCATCCCAAGTGTGCTCCTTCAAAAATAATGTCATCAGGGAGTAGCGAAGTCTGCAGAGAGCTCTTACTCTCATCTATATCTTTGGGCACCTTTTCTTTACCCTTCCGCGCAGGAGCATATGTAGGAAGCCTAGTAAGAGGGTCTGCACCCTGGGTTTCAACCTCCATTTCTACACCCTCCTCCTCTACCAAGATTTCTTCGAATTCTTCCTCCTCATCAGACTCCAAATTGGTAGCCTTCCCCTTTTCTTCCATGGTGAGCCTAGTCCTTAGCGGATTTCTAGGTGATAGGCGCATTGGTACCATGGCCTGCTTGTCTTTCTTGGGTCTCGATGTCCACAACGATTTAGGGATTTCTATTACTATCCTGGCACTTTCTGGGGCTTCCACTTCTGTTATGGCCTACATGGCTTCCTTGCCGGTCATTAATCTGGTATCCATGGCTTCTTCAAGTGTTTCCATAGTGAGATTCCACAATTCTCTCAACGTCTTGGGTAATTGCTCAAGCAACGAATTTTCCTTTAGAAGATCAAACAAGTCTAGGTTCATGAATGTCTGTGCACGCAACAACTCAGTCCTAAAATTGCCAAGCATTGTTTGTTGGATAGCCCTTTGTAATTTATAGTGCCTTTTGAATTTGAATTCGACCGTTCCCCCCACATTCGGTCCATTAATGCTCGATTCGTGGCAAATTTTCAAGAATCTAGCCCATAAAGTTCACCTTAAATGCCTGTCGGCTGCTCCATTTGGTCTCAAGCCAAGCATCACATCATGAATAGTGACTATGACGATGACTTATCAGCTGACCCATGTGGCAATGCAGCTGCCCTTGCGCTGTCTCGAACCCTGGGACACTTCGCTACTACGTGCAGTCTTGACATCGCGCAATCCCCGGGAAAAGTAGTTTGTAGTCCCGCGCCTCCTTTCAGCTACCTGGAGCACTAAGATTGTGCTTCTGTTAACTAGTCAAATGACGGAGCCCCCTGTGTATGTCTTCAAATGACTGCCATTGACTTTTCTTGGGAAGAGTTCTCCATTTAACTTTACCAACTGCATCGTGCCACCATCTGTGATCTCCTTAATAACATATGGTCCTTACCAATGCATTCTGAGCTTCCCTAGGAATTTATCGAACTTACTATTATACAACAACACCAAATCATTCACCTTGAAGGTGCGCAACTTAATATGTCGATCGTGCCAAACCTTTCTGCACTACTTTTGCACCTGCTGGTGAAATCGAGCCAAAAATCATTCTTCCTCGAGCTCCTCCAACTACGCGAGCCTCTCCTCTAGGGCTCCGCGATCCGTCATACCTATGAGTGCTACTATACGCAGACTAGGCACGATGTATTCCATAGGAATTACAACTTCTACTCCATACACAAGCCTAAAAGGTGTCTGTCCCGTTAGTTTCTTATATGTCATCCTATAAGCCCATAACACTGCAGGTATGCGCAGGTCCCAATCACTTCGCTATGCGTGGCATACCTTGGTCAACGTGTTGCACACCTTTTTGAGCATCTCTGCGCATAGAATATTTTGTGTGATAGCTCCTCTTGCATAATGTCTTCCCAACATTAAGAGCTATTTGCACCTTTGTCCCTCCAACACACGCTTATTGACCAGGTCTTTCAGCGCGGAGTACATGTGCATCCACGTAGGTTGGGGCTCTTTTCCATAGGCTTGCATCCTCCTAGACAGTTGCACATGTGGACCATCCTATCCATTGTACTTATCTGTTAGTTGCACCCTAGAATTCCCAAATCATGTGCGCAACATTCCCCTAAATTCGCGCTAGTCGTCAAATCTCCCTTTGTGCATACCCCACCATCTCGTGAGCGTAGCGCGTAGTACCCAGTCCGAGGCCTGGAATCGTTGCTTTTTTAGTACTTCTCTTTCAAATTTATCCAAGAAGATATCTAGCTCACTTAAACCATCATAAGTAGTAGGTCTCTTACTTCTATCGATATGCAGCGCAGTGACCTTGTCATCATATTACAATTCAGTGTAGTTACCTCATGTATTCGATTTTTTCATCGCTTGGTTTCCTCATTCGAATCTGAAGTATAGGATATTTCGTGCTCCCATGCAATCCACCCATCCATTGTTGGATTCACCCAATCCTGGTTTCACGCTGTTATCTTATAGATGTAGTCCAAATCATCATCACTTTCATAGTCGCGCACTGCTTCGTATAGCGCGATCCTTCAACAGGGTCTAGGGGTACAATTACATGTAGTGACTTCTTTTCAAAAATCATTTTTCACTTTTTCAGATTGATCACCCCATTCATGTCAATGGCCCAATCAATTCCTAAGAGCACGGGGTAGGGATTGATGTCATCAACAATCTCTATCACTTCAAACTCTGTAAGCATGCTCACTCCCTCAATATCCCAGTTATTCCCTACAATCACCCCATGGGTATTATTTTCTGTTGGTTCACCATCCTTAGCTAAATTGGAGACCTTTATAGCATAGGTTGCCCCATTCGCTCCCATGTCTACTTTAGCAAAACATTTGCATCTGATCCCAAATCCAGAATTACTTGATCCATCTCATATTCTCCGATCTACGTGGTTAATCTCATCTCTCTTCCCATTCTTGTCTTATGCTTTTTGATCTTTCAGACTATGTGCGGTTCTCCTGGCACGGTCCCAGCACATATGTTGATGATTTCCTGTAACCCTTTCACCGCCTTACTATCGTGCAGTAGCTTCATACATGTTTCCAGGAACATTGTGAGCATAGATGGGTCCATCGCTGACTCCGGTTTATCTTTTCTTCCTGAAGTGGAGGCATCAGCGAAGCTCTTCTTAGCTTCCATGAAGATTTCCAGAGTGTGCTCCAAATCAAACTCTGCTTCTTTCACCGGAGCTTTGTAAACCCAAGTACTATCTTCTAGTTGTTTTCGTTTATCATTTCCCATCGTGATTCCACTTCAGAGCATGATGTTCACATTCGGATCTTCCTTGCATGGCTTAGACCTCATCATCTGCAGGTTCTGAGTTGGGGGAGGTGGTAGCGCTCCTTTGTCACGTATCCTAGCTATCAGCATAGGAAAATATTTTGTCTCATGATCAAATAAGGTGCAATACAAACACGACGGGTGCGTTGGATTCATGCAATCACAAGCATAATGTCCTGGCTCTCTACAATTGTAGCATATCAACTATCCGTGACCTCTTCCAAGTCCTTCTCCACCTTGGCGTCACCCGCGCCCTTGAAATCTTGTTTGTGCCATTCTTGCATTTTGGTCAAGGGGCCACATTTCAGCTTGAAATCTGTAGGTGGGAGTTTTATCCATCATCAACTCATAGCTTCTGCAAGTGTACTCATCATGTCCCACTGACCTACAAAAGTTGCAGAACAACTGTTGTGAATTTTGCGTATACTTCTGTAATAAGTGACAATTGTCTGTGGCATGTTTTCTTGCTATTTGAAAACTTGTGCACCACAAAGCAGGTGCCACGCTAGGTCCTGGTTACGCTTCCGGCCTTAAGGGAAACGATCCTCCTTTTGCGAGGTAACTTGTGAAAACCAGACAGTGGTCCTTGCCATGACACTGACCCTTTCATTTTACACACCATACCTCTTTGCACACTTTTGTTCGAGTTGTCCTATCCTATTTCAAACTCTGCATCTCAAGGCATAAATTCTTTAGCTACGCATGGATCTGCTAAACTCATAAGTTAGGATCCCGTATCAAGGTCTCATGTAGCCTCATAGCAATCTCTAAGGCCTCCACCTGAGTCGTTATCTTCTACTATGATAGCGCACTCCTTAAATGTGGCATTAGCGAAGCTACAAACCACTTGCGATGTTGTTCATCCGTCAGATTCATATTAGCTTCACGAATTGTACATTTCAGCCTCTAATCTAGCTCCCAAGGAGTCTTGCCTTGTAGCATCATGATCTCTTTGAATCCAATGATCGACTGTGTTTCAGACTTCGGCCCACTAAATTCTCTATTTAGCGCTGCTTGGATATCCACGATTCCCGCAATTGGATTATCATTGGAGTGCTTAATATACCAGGTCAGCACATGGTCCTATAGGGCGCTAACCAGTGTCGCTTTATTTATATTGTCATTTGTAACTCCTTGTGCTTCCCATACAGCCCTTACCATGAACCAGAATTGGTCCAGATCCTCATTTCCCAAACCTTTGAACACAGGCAACTTCACTCTACTTGCCGTATTGAATCGCGATGGTGGTGGTGGTGGTACGGATGAAGATGGAGGTGATGGTGGTGAAGCTAGTGGCAGTGTGGATGGAGGTGGTATTTGTAAAATTCTTTTCCTTATCAGATGGATCACACTTCACAGTGAGACCTTCGCGAGCTCTTCCTCATCCCCTTGCGAAGATGAAATCAAGGGGCTATTTTCTGGTCCTTTATTTCCTTTGTTCCTGTAAGTTTTTCCACTTCGTGTAGCCCTGAACATCAAGGTAACTGCATAACCCTCTTTTCGCACAATAGCATTTTAATCCAAGTATTCAAATACTTTATGTACTTACCTCACAGTCCTTTGAGAAAGCATCACTCTGCCTTGCTGTAGCTAACTGAGGTGTCAACCCCGAACTCAATAATGAACCTCCTATAATACGATCGAGCCAATGATCAACGGTGCACGCAATCTTATCCTACAATGCTTCCAACCTTTGCACTAACTCTGGGGTCCACACAATAGGACCGTTAAGCTTCCACCTTCCTTGGCTATTTGCTAGCTTCGTGATCCACTCATATAGCTCAGTAGGGAAGGAAGCGAAGAAGATTTCGTGGATCTCCGTGTACAGGTAACAGTCTAACCACTCTTCTTTTGACAGTCACAGGTTTAGCCAAACAAATCCCTACAGTACTGGCCATTTCGGCATCAACCCACAGAGTGGGGACTAAAGTCCCACCCAAAGTAGTATGGATGGATGTTGGAACCAAGTTTTTGCACCCTTGAGATGTCTGAGATGTTGATTTAGTCCAACTAGATTTGTCTTCGGGCAGGTCATTTCGCACACTATCCCAACCTTCAATACCTTCATGATCTTTTATAATCATCTTTCACACAACCCTAACCAGGGGCTGAGATGCTTCAGTGCTGCTAGGGCAGCAAACTGCACTATTTCCCCAAACTACACCATGTATCTTACTTATCTTGTTATCAGATGTTAGTTAACTTTGTGTAAACAAATATTCTATCTTGCATTCACTTAATCAATACAATTATACACATTTGTGCATCATATAAGTATTAAAAGTGAATTTCATACCTAAGATAACCGATGCATAAAACAAGAAATAAATACACATAAATGATAGGAAACTTCTCTTTATTAATACTTCCAACTGTTACAGACTCAACTCCCCCTGCGCACTCAGCTATAGGGGTCCATGCACTCAGTGGTAGACTACTAGGCCTTTGCGCACTCAACTGTAGAGCCTTCTCCTACTCTACGACCCAAAAACTAGACCTTACTCCACAAATCTATCTCGCATACATCATATGTTCATCTTTTCTTATCAATTTTCTCCCTCTTAACTACTTAGAGCCTCACTCTATAAATACAATCCCATGGTCTGCGGACCATGGATAGATTTCTACAGCCGACATTACAATAACAAAACTAAGGGCAGACAATCCTATGACTCTTTTACAGACTACACACTCCACACCCACAAAATTTGGAGTCTTTACATTGGAATTACAATCTTTGACCAAAATCTGGGCTCTAAGCCCCAAAACTTCCCTTGGGGGATCCTGTGCCCAACACATATACTTACTCTCTTCTCTGAGAACTTTCACTTGTCTTCATTTTCTCCCTCAAGGTTATTTTCCAAAAGATTTATTTGAAATATTTTACTTGCTATATTCCTCCTCTGTCACAACTTTCTAACCACAACTTCCTAACACTGTCACCACCTATAATGAGCTATTTATCCCACACATCAGTAGAAAACATAAAAACCATTTTACCTCTTGTTCAATCTTATTTGAACATGTGTTGTTACCAATCTTCTTGTTTTCTACCTCCATATTACTCTATGGCTTAAGAACATCAGTGTTCCTCCTTGCTTCCAAAGCTTATTCCTTTAGTCATTTATCTTCAAAATGTAAATCAAAAGAATTTTACCTCATCAGATTGTCCAAACATGTATTCCTGCCAACTCTATTTCTTCAAGGAACTTTTTGAATCCTCCACTAAAGAAATTTTTTTAGTTATAGAGTTGTTTAGCTTTGATACTAAATGATATCAACATACAAATGGTTGTGTCAATTTAATCGGCCTTAAAACCCACAGTGGCCATATCTTGATCAAAAGATGCTTCCTTAGTCCCAATTTAGGGAGGTAAATCCCTTTGTAAATCCAAGTTTGAAATGAAGTGAGTGGATCCACAAGGGTGATACAAAACCACAAAATTCAAGATCTTTCCATAAAGCCTCTAGAGCCAAACATTCCACACAAATTCATTGCTTAACCAATAACAAAACCACTTTGCCTAAGCTCGTTCATATAAATAAACCAAAGGGAAGGCATTATATCTAATTCCCTAAGAACCACTGCAACCTCGAATTACTCTATAAATAGCATGCGCGACAATTATTATGTAAGCCCCTTTACCTTTAAAATAGTCATTGGAGCCAAGATGTATCGTAACACTACACATGGAAAGGCCCTTCATACGACCTTCCCTTATAACCTAGATCCTAACCCTTTTTGAATTCATGCACAAACTTTATCCTTTGGGACAGCTTAGGAATCAAACAAACCCACTTTTATGTTTCATATTGGGCATATGTTCCCACTTTACATAAAATCCTAGATACACGTCATCCTGATCATTCTTTAGCCATACCCTCAAGTGATCTTTCAGAGATGATGTACCAGATGTGTAGGCCATCAATCTCCGCTTGGATTCATTTTACTATTGCGTTTGTGTACTAAAATTGGCCCACATGCCACATCTGCCCATTCCCTGTCAACCTCGTCCTCTCCTATTGTGCAAAGGCTTCCTCCTTTGGGAGATAAAAATATTTTTGTTAGTCGTTAATCTCGGCTCCGGTCAGTTGTTGTTCCTAGCCTTTTTTAAATGGTTGCAATCCTTTTTTTCCTAGATGAGTCAACATTACTTGTGGCCCACTTGCTTTGCTGGTTCCATACAATAGGCTTCCATGTCATCCCAACTCTTTTCCTATTGGTTGACCTCCATGTCAGTCAGATGCCTAGTTAGCCTGGTTGACTCGTTATGCATTTCTCCTTTATTCTTTCATGATGGAACTTTCTTCCCAACGTTGTCTCTTGACAAAACTATTGCAATAGAACTTCAAATTTTGTCTCCTTACTTTGTTAACTGATAGACCCTCATCAAATCTTTAATAAAACTAAGTTTTCCTCCTTTTCTTTCTTCACCCTTTATGCTCTCTACTCGCCCTTATGTTTTGATCTTGGCCTACTGTCTACAATTTTCCACTAAATTCTCGGCCCTATTGCATAGGATTTCATAAGAATACATGCTCGAACTCTTCTTCTAATCTTTCATTATCTTCGGATCTCCATGATTCTATTGTGCCACTAATCTACTCCTAAAAGGATCTGTTACAAAGCTATCACTTCCGCAACTAGATTGTTGATCACTCTATGGATCAATGATAAAATGCTGCACTTGTCTCAACTATAAAAGGAATGCCTCATCCCCATTTCAAAAGGCTTTGTTTCCTCACCACAGATTCTAATGTTCGTTCTCAAAACGCTCTCCCTTTTGAGCTTATTTGTGACAATTAGACAATACACTCGCATTCAATCACATCATAATAATAAACAAAGGTGGGCACATAGATTCCAAAACCTTATCATAGTGTTTCTTTTATTAAAATACATAGAAAATGTATAAAGGCCTTTATGCTCACTTCTGACCTGATTTATAACAAATTGGCCCTCTCGATCCTTTTTTTCCTCACTCCTCTACTCTCAAATATGTTCTATTCACACTTATGCACCTACAATACATTCTTATTAATTACATAATTATACAAAAATATTATGAACCCATAATCTGGTTCAAATCCACTAATCACTCAACAAATCCCCATTTCTATATCCTCTAGATCCTCTTATTCTCATCACTTATATACAATTCTTCTAAAAGCATAGGAAAATACATTTAAATTAATTATTCATAATTGATTTGGGAATCTTGGAAATAGATAACCAACTTATATATTTATTGTCAAAAAAAAGAAAATATCTCAACCTAGAATATAGACACAGAATGTGCACTTTGAATTGAGTTGCCAACAATATCTTCATAATACATGTAGCTTATGCCCATAGTAAGATCACATTTTGATATAAAGTTTCTTATTGTGTTTAGCTCCCTGTGGATGTGTTGAAAGTTGATTTCTTGGAAGTGATTCCTTAGCTCCTCAATTGTACTTTTACAAGAGGCTAGGTTAAGTACTTCTAGTTGTGTTTTACCTACCAACTAGTCTATTAGGAATTTGGAATCTCCATGAATTTGAATGCATTAACATTTTTCAAAAAGGAAAGAAACATAAGAGACCAACAAGCAATTAGCTCAGCTTTGCATTTTTTCCTCTCCCTATACCAACTTTGAATTGTACAGAGTTGTTCCCTGACATTCTAACCCCCCCCCCCTTCCCGCATATATACCCTATTGCAACTCCATCAACAAAACCAACCGAAGGCATTGAGAAACAAATGGGAAATTGATCCTTCTGTGAATATTTATGTTTTGTTTTAGGTTATATTCCCTGAAGTGAGACACAATCTTTGAAGATTATTGAAGTATACTAATATTTGAGTTTTTGAAAGTGACTATGTTTCTTTGTAGCCAAATCCCCTAAGCAACAAATATTGGAATGGAACAAAGTTTTTTTACTTATTGTTCCAATGTTGAAGAGTATCCTTAAAGGAGAATGGATCTAAGTTCTCTCTTATACCCAAAACCAATAAATTTCTTGGCAAATTTCCTTGGCAATTTTATAGCCCATAAAAAGATAATTAACTAATTCTTCCTAAATCCTATAGAGGCAACATAGATTTGGACCAAAAAACCTCTTTTCTGAAGATTTTCCCAGGTTAATATTTTATTTTGCAAGGCTAATCAAATGAAGCATTTCATATTGTTAGGGATGTTCCATCTTCAAATTGAGATATTCCGCCAGCATACTTCCTGGACCATAATTGAATGAGCAATGGATACATAAGAAAATTTTGCTTTCACCCTACCAGAAGACATGTCCCAACTCCAGACAAGAAAACCCTTTGAGTTATTTAAGCTAACACTATTAGCATATAACTTCTTTATGAAGAAGTTCCATTCATCGGCCAAATGTCCAACCAAATCCAATTCCATAGGAGTTAACCAATAACCATTATAGAAAGGTGTAGACTCCACCCTTTTGACATTGTTTAGGTAATAATAGCCTCTGGAATTTAAGAGTTGAATCGATTCCTGAGATAATTTAGAGCAACAGGCTCCACCAATAAAGTGATCCTTTCCAAGAATCACATGTTTAGTGTCTCCAACTTTCTAGACAAGCTAATTGAAAAGAAAAGGAAAAGAGTCTATGTGGACCTTCCACACAATGGATCCCTTTTAGACTGGATTATTTGCAGCTCTTCTAAGCCAATCCACCACTAAAATCCTTCTAAGATACTTTTCCTTTATCACTTGGCTCCAAAACCCACCACCAAATAAACCTTACCACATATTTTCAAAGCTAGTGCCTTACCAAACTAGATCAAGTTTTTGAAACCCCACCCACCAAGATTTTTTGGCTTGGACAAAGATACCCAACTGTCAAGGTGCATCCCCTCCTTACTTTTCTTACCCGTCCACAGAAAACTAAACATCATTTAACTTACATTATTCATAATTGATTTGGGAATCTTGGAAATAGATAACCAAAATACTGGAATGTTTTCCAATACATATTTCACTAAAATCATTCTTCCCCCTAGGTAAATCTAGCTATAACACCAAAGGCTTATTCGCTTCTCAAATTTTCTAAGCAACCACATCCAATCTTCTTTTGGTATAAATTTGGTTTAAGAAGAAGCCTAAGTATTTAAAACATTTTTCTAGAGCATCCACTTAAATGGCATTAAAAAACTTTATGGAAGAGAAGGTAGAGAGGGTATCCGAGTTGACAGCAATTTGAAGAAAAGTAGATTTTTTTACACTAATCTACATTCTAGTGGCCTGACAAAATAAGGTTATCACCCTATGGAAGACCTGCCATACCGAAATAGAAGAAAATGAAATGGAAGACCTGCCAAACAACACTACATCATCCACTAAGAGTAAATGAGTAATATACTATTTGTAGGAGACTCTAATTCATTTGTGTTAGCTTATTGGGGCCTAACCCAGGTTCAGAGTTGATTTAGCCAAACAAATCTCAATAATACTGGCCCTGTCCCTTTCAGTAACATTCCGTGGAGTGTAGACTGAGGTCTCACCCGAAGTAGTACGAGAGGGTGCTAGAACCAGGTTTCCACACCCTGGAGATGTCTGATGAGTTCAAGTGGTCTGCGGTTTGACCCTACGTGCAAGTCACTACGCGTACTTTCCCTTACCTCGCAGCCTGATATACTGCCTTTACGCAACCCTACTAAGGGGCTAAATGTCACGCTTCACGTTATTACCCAAGATCTCAATGGTATTCCAATTTTAGTTAATTAACTTTCCCTACTTGAGTTCTTTAAGTATACTTAACAATATAAACCCTTCATACAGGTGCGCACAGTAAATAAATAGTATATTTGCAAATCATATTAAACACGCATTAATCCAAGAAAAGATACACAAAATTATGATACAACTTCTCTTTATTAATTCCTTCCTTGGTTTACAGACTCGACTTCGCCTTGCGCACTTAGCTGCAAGGGTCCGCGCACTCAGCTGCCGACTATTAGGCCTCTGTGCACTCAGTTGTAGAGCCTTCTCCTACTCTACGAGCCAAAGACACACTTTACACTTGTGACTCAATCACTTATATTTGTTACTCCTTCCTCTACTCTTATCTATCTTTTAACTTAGAGCCTTGCTCTATTTATACAATCCCATGGTCTGCGGACCATGGGTAGGTCTATCTAACCGAAATTTCATTACAAAACTAAGGTAGACAACCTTGTGACTCTATCATACTTTCGTGCCCCATGCCCACAATTCGCAGATCTTTACAACAAGATTGGGTCAAAACTTGGGCTTTGAGCCCCAAAACATGCCTTGGGGATATTCCATGCCCAACAGGCCCCCAACACAAACATCGTGACTCGCCCTCGAGTAACTCTGTCAGTGCGATGATCTTTGCGCGAAGTCCCTCCAACTATTCTTGAACTACGCGAAGGTCAGTAGCACACTGAGCTGTTGCTTGTTGGATCTGCTGCATACGTTGTTCCAAGACCTCTGTGTCTAGAGTGCTTCTCTGCATCTGTGTCGGTATCCCTTACATTTGTTTATAGTCCTATGCCTTTGTCTAGATCCTTGGAGCGTGAATAGTGTACTTCTGCCAGTTAGTCAAATAGTCGGGTCACTCGTGTAGAGCTTCAAGTGGTTGCCCTTCAGTTTGCCTAGGAAAGGCTCTCCATTTAGTTTGACTAGCTGTATTGTGCCTCTGTCTATGACCTATTTAACCACATATGGTCCCAGCCAATGCATTTTGAACTTTCCTGGGAATTTTTCAAACTTACTATCATACAACAACACTAAGTCATTTCTCTTGAAGGTGCACAACCTAATATGGTGATTGTACCAGGCCTTTTCACGTTGCTTTTGTACCTGTTCATGAAAACCAACCAGGAACCCTTCCTCCTCGAGTTCTTCTAATTGCATGAGCCATTCTTCTAAAGCTTCGTAGTCTGTCATACCTGTGAGCACTGCTACGCGTAGACTAGGTACAATATACTCCATTGGCATGACAGCTTCCATGCCATAAACTAACCAGAAAGGTGTTTGTCCCGTCAGTTTTTTGCATGTTATCCTATAAGCCCATAGTACTACAGGTACGTGCAGGTCCCAATCGCTTCGCTTCACATGGTGGACCACATTTAGTGCTTCGCGTACTTTTTCAAAAGCTTCTGCATGAATATGCTTCTACATTTTTGGTCTTACCATACTTTCTGGGCTTCGTTCGCGCCATTTCCTTGCCCGTTCCTTCTCAAAGGTCGTGTTTCCAACCATGTGGACAATCTGCGTTCGTGCAGGTTGTGCACCATACGCCTATACCCATTTGAATAGGTGGGTGCATGGGTTGTTTCGTCCATCATACTTGGCTTTCATCCACATTTAAGGCTTCCCAAATCGTAGCCACATCATCCTTCTACCTTCATGCCAGTCCTCAAAATTCTGCTTGTGCGTATCCCACCACCTTGCAAGCGTAGCGTGCAATACCCATTTCAGAGCATCGAACCACTATTGTCTAGGCACTTCTCTTTCAAATTTGTTCAGGAAATCATCCACCTTGCTCAACCCGTCATACATAGGCAAGTCTCTTACCTCTATTTCCATGTAACACAGTGACCCTGTCATCATGTTATAGTTGAGCGTGGTTACCTCATGTAACCAGTTCTACCATCATTCTATTTCCTCATCTGAATCTAAGGTGCAGGAGCTTTCGCACTCCCACGATAGTCTGCCATCCATTGTTGGATTCACCCAGTCCTACTCTTGCACGGTTATCTTGTAAATGCAGTCTAGATCATCGTCGCTATCATATTCGTGCACCGACTCTATGTAGCGCAATCATTTCACAAGGTCTAAAGGTACCACTATGCATAGTGACTTTTTCTCAAAAATCATCTTGAGCTTCTTTATATTTATTACTCCATTCATGTCAGTGGCCCAATCTATTCCTAGTAGCACGGGATAGGGATTCTTTTCATCAACAATCTCTATCACTTCGAAATCTGCAAGTGCACTCACACCTTCAATATCTACCGTTATTCCCTGCAATATTCCCATAGGTAGGATCTTTTGTTGGTTCGCCATTCGCAATTGAATAGGAGACCATTGCAGCAAAGGCATGCCCATGCACCCATGCCTGCTTTGGCAGGATGTTCACATCCGATCTTAGATCAAAAATCACTTAATCCATTTCATATTCCCCAATCTGCACGGTCAATCTCATCTCTCTTCCTATTCACGTTATGTGCTTCCCGAGCTTCCGGACTACACGCGGTTCTCCTGGTGTAGTCCTAGCACATCAGTTATGAGTTCTTGCAGCCCCTTCATAGCCTTATTGTCACGCAGCAGCTTCATGCATGTCTCCAAAAAGGTAGTGAGCATTGACGGGTCCATTTCCAGTTCTAATTGGTCTTTACTACCTGAAGTGGAGGCCTCCGCGAAGCTCTTCTTAGCTTCCATTAATGTCTCCTTAGCGTGCTCCAAATCAAATTCTGGTTCCTTTATGGGAGCCTTGCGAACCCAGGCACTTTCTCCGAGCTGCTTGCCTTTGTCATTCCCCATCCTAATGCTACTTTGGAGCACGATATTTACATTCGGGTCTTCCTCACCCGACTTAGACCTCATCATTTGCAGGTTTTGAGTTGGGGGAGGTTGGAGTGTTCCTTTATCACACAACCTCGCTATCAGCGTGGGATAGTCATCTGTCTCATGATCAAATTGGGTACAATGGTGGAAGTGGTATGCGTAGAATTCACTGCTTTATCAAACTGATCACACTTCTTGGTGAGACCTTCACGAGCTCTTCCTCGCTTTCTCGTAAAGGTGAAATCAAGGGGCTAGTTTCTAGTTCTCGATACCTTCTTTTCTGTAGACCCTCCCACTTCGCATAGCCTCAAACATCAATTTATTCGCATAACCTGCTTTTCACACAGTCGCATTTTAATCCAAGTGTTCAAAGATTTAACGTACTTACCTCATGGTCATTTGAGGAAGCGTTGTTCTTCCTCACTATAGCTGACTGAAGTATCTACCACGAAATCGGTGATAAATCCCCTTATAATTCAATCGAGCCAGTGATCCACAACGTCTGCAATCTTATCTTCCGATGCTTCCAGTCTGCACACCAACTCTAGAGTCCACGCAATAGTTTTGTCAAGCCTACACCTTCCTTGATTGTCTGTTAGCTTCATGATCCACTCGTATAACTCAGAGGGGAAGGATGCAAAGAAAATTTCTTGGATTTCCGTATATAAGTAGCAATCTAACTACTCTTCCTTCAATAATTACGGATTCTTGTTTTCCTGCATTGTGAACTCGTGAATATTCCTATCCAACCACTCTTCAATTTCTTTCTTTGTCAGATTCCAGTGATATGACATCAGACATCTCTTATGCAGATCCCAGTCCCGACAACGGAACAATTTTTTGGCTTATTCGGGCCTGACCCAGGTTCAGAGTTGATTTAGCCAAGCAAATCATGGTACTACTGGCCCTTTCGGTAATAGTCTACCGAGTGTAGACTGAGGTCTCACCCGAGGTAGTATGTGAGAGTGCTAGAACCAGGTTTCCACACCCTGTAGAGGTCTGATGAGTTCAAGTTGTCCGCAGTTTGACCCTACACGCAAGTCACTACACGCACTTTCCCTTACCTCGCAACCTGATATACTGCCTTCGCACAGCCCTATCGAGGGGCTGAACGTCATGCTCTCTGTTATTACCAAAGACCTCAATGGTATTCCAACGTTAGTTAATTAACTTTGCCTACTTGAGTGCTTTAAGTATACTTAACAATATAAACCATTCATATAGGTGCACGCAGTAAATAAAAAATATATTTGCAAATCATATCAAACATGCATTAACCCAATAATAGATACATAGAATTATGATAAAACTTCTCTTTATTAATTCCTTGCTCAGTTTACAGACTCGACTCCACCCTGCCCACTTAGCTGTAGGGGTCCAGCACTCAGCTCCGGACTACTAGGCCTCTTCGTACTCAGCTGTAGAACCTACTCCTACTCTACGACCCAAAGACACACTTTACAGTTGTGACTCAATCACTTAGACTTGTTAATCCTTCCTCTACTCTTATCTATCTTTTAAACTTAGAGCCCCACTCTATTTATGCAATCTCAGGGTCCGCAGACCATGGGTAGGTCTATCCAATCGACATTATATTACAAAACTAGGGCGGACAACCCTGTGACTCTATCATACTTTCGTGCCCCACGCCCGCAATTCGCGGAGCTTTACAATAAGATTGGGTCAAAACTTGGGCTTTGAGCCCCAAAACATGCCTTGGGGGGATTCCATGACCAAAAATTTGATGTTTCTTTCCTACTTTTCTTTCAACAAAGGAGACTCAAGCCTTCCATTACTAGTAGGAATAAGAGGGGAGAGAAAGGATGCCCCTGTCTCAGTCCTCTAGAGCTGGAAAAGGTGCATGAGGGGGATCTATTGATCAAAATGGAAAATTTTGTTGGGGTCACACAACCCATGATCCAATTAATGACCTCCAACCCTAAGCCAATTTGTAATAGGACTAAACTTGTGTCATAAATGTAGAAAATGGAACATACACATTGAAAATGATTACATGCACTCTTGCATCTTATGATGTATACTAAGAAACCAAGTACTTACCTTCAAATATAATCATTGAAAGAAAATCTTTCTTGTAACTCTATTTCCTCATTCATATCATGTTGACTCCAAATATTCCTACTTAATGCGATGCACATTCACTGACTAGTGTTGCCACTCCTAGAGGATGAAATGAGATTGCATGAGTTAGATGAGATTGGGATATCTCAACAAATTAAAACTAGTAAAAAAATCCTTGAAAAAATGAATATGCCAATGATAATGTGAATATTTATGTTATAATTATAGTACGAACCAATAATCTAAAGAGTAATTTAAAATGACAAAAATCTACATAATTCCATGGTATGATATCCCATCTCTCTATTTTAGTAAAAAAAAGTGATTCACATTTACATTACATATAAACTCAACAATAATAATAAATATTTAAGCTTTTACAATTCAAATCATAAAAATATTCTCTTTAATTATTATTTTACAATGACTGTATGGTTTTTTTAACTTTCTATCTAAAATTGTTTTTATTTTAATATATATGTGTGTGTGTGTGCGTGTGTGTGTGTGTGGATGAGACAAAATGAAGAAAAAATTTTTAAATATAGTTATTTTTATATTTTATACTTTTGATGTATTGCTTTAAGTAAAAAAAAATACAAAGGGATGTGTGTGTATTTCTTTGTTACTTAAACCAATACATCAAAAGCTATAAAATATAAAAATAACTACATTAAAAATTTCTTCACTTTATATTCTAAATTTATTTAAATTAATTACTATCTCTATGAAATTTTCTCACCGTTATGATGTATGGAGTAATCATCTCGAATGTTAGGACGAATCCAAAATTCATTATACAGTTCTCTTCCAGAAATATCTAAAAATATTTTCAAGATATTAGTACTTTAAAATAAAAAGCATTTTTAAACATCCTTGATTTTAATTTTTAGAAATTATAAATTTAAAAAAAATATAAATGAAAAATGTAATGAAGCAAATTAAAATCATTAATGTTTTATTACATGATATTTCAAACTATGTCCATTATTATTGAATGAATTCAAAATAAAAAATAATCCTATACTAATTAGTCTAGGTAAGATGAATAATGGTATAAATTAATGATATAAAATAGCCAAATTTATTAATATTAATTTTTGTTGTAGTATTGTTTTACACGTTCATACACCAAATTAATATCGGACTTAACCATAACCTTTGAAAAAAAAATGAAAAAAATAAACTTAATCCATTACCATATGTTAGTCACATTACCTCCATGTTTTTCATATTCCATGTTCTTCATATTGTTGTTTTAGGACACATTTCCCCTCGTTATATTGATTTATCCAGATAATAGGGATGGTTGATACACAAATTTCTAACAAAGCTCAAAAATAATAATGACCGGTATACTCATAGTGGCACTCGTGAATGGAAGTGAAAATGGAAACATAATTATCAAGATCATTATATATTAAGAAAGGCATGGAACCTCGTAATGGTAGATATAACGATTTGAGAGCTCTTATAATAATTCAAAGTAATACACCCTTTGGTTCATGTTTTAGCCTTCAACTATTATCATATTGACTTCCATTAACCTGACAAGGACTTATATGCTTTGATGTGTTAGGAATTTTCTGGTAAATTCCAAAACAAATAACTTGAATAGAGAAAAATGTTCTGTTTTTCTCCAGGATCTTAACACAGGGAAGCTATAAACAAATTATTTTATGAGAACAGAGTATTACACACACCCACAAAAGCTTTGTATTCATTAATCAAAGACAATTGTTGTTACAAAAATATCCTTCCTCTGTCTGAGGGATTACACCAAGAACATTTCAACAAAAAATTACTCTGTCTCGTTTTCAAAAGATTTACACTACTGTGTGTAAATTTTTCATTTACATTTACTGTTGTAAAAAAAAAAAAAAAATCTTACATATGCTGGAGCGCATTACATTTCATTTTCAACCAACAAAAAAATTCCTTTCAACAAAAAGGCCTGATATATTTACGCTATTGCATATTCCCCTTCGTTTTTCCAACAAGCAACACTGCTGTGTGTATGTTTTTCTATGCGCTCTACTTCCCTTACATTACAATGCATACAATCCATTGACTTTTGTTTTACCTATGCACTAAGACAAAGCACCCGTGAGAATTAAAATTTATAAAATTAAATTCTACCTACATTTACTGACCACCGTAAATTCATTAAATTTTTAGCATGGCGATACATTCCTTTTATAATTAACTCTGTTATACGGTTGTTACGGAGGTCAAAATGAAACTTCACGCAATGTCCAAATGGTGCAGGTCTGTGGCTGTACATCAACCGTTGATCTGCCCTCAAAAAACCGGACGACTGTGGTCAATATCGGAAGGCCCATTTCTGCTGAAGTTTACGCTCCGATAAAAGGTGGTTTTTCAAAATGTATTGAGGACACACGTCAAAAAGTGATTGTATCAGGGGCATTTGAGAGAATACCACTTCCTCAGCAAAAGCGGTCTAATAAGCCTGGCGGTTTTCTGGAGTAGTTTCACGGTTTTTGTTTTAATGTTTGTTATAGACATTTTTGGGCACTTCAACCCCAATCACAAATTTCCATAAACTGAGGGCTATTAAGTCCCTAAAAGTGCTGCTTCACTGCCTAAAGGAACAAGGTCAACTGATTACATCATCTCCCAGAAGTTCTCCACTAAAAATTGCTCATAAATGGTCAAAACTGGACCATACTGAAAGCTCAATGCAGAGGGTACGATGCATATCACCTTCCCAATATACAGGGTGCGATGCATACTAAATTTCTCCTCTGTAGGGTGTGATGGTCAGGAATGGACAAATGGCAGGGACAAAAATGTGAGGTGGAAGATCATGGAATGTTTCAAAAGCTTCCCCTCTGACACTTGCCACTCCATTTTCGACCAAGGATGAGTAAGAGATCATCATTCTCCAAATGGAAGCAGGAACTATCAGAGAGAAGACACTAATCAAGATCCCAAAAGATGACTGACCTCTCTGTAATCAGCTATATATGGATCCCTCATCACAGAGATCCAGAGGCTAGAATTTTGTATCTTATAGAGAAGTTTTATTGGTATTCTGGTGTACATTCACAGTGTTGGGTGATCTAGCTTTGCTTGAGGCGAAGAAGGGCTTTTTAGCTAGAGGATGATGCTGGGTTAGAGCACATGGTTGTAATCTTCTTGCTACTTTTCATCTGAATAAAGCTATTCTTGTTTCCTTCCATATTCTTTTGTACTTGTTTATATATGCATGTATATGGTTAATGCACATCTGACCCTGCATTATTTATGAATTTAGATCCTCGTTTCTTGCATAGTTGTATGTTGCTGTGATTCCACAGGTCCTTTTGAAGCTGGGCAGACAAAGAAGAAGCGGCAAATCTCTATCAAGAAGGAGAGGAAATCGAGCACAAGACTCAGGTTGGCCCTCTTGGTTCTCCTCTCATCTATTTTAATAAAAGGAATCAATAGTAGACTTTGATTGTTTGTTTCTAAGATAGCCACCCATCTTAGTGGGACTAACATCATTCGAGTGGACACTATTCACGTATAACAATGTTGCTGCACGGCAGTTGAAAGTATAGTTTCAACATGATGTACAAACAAATAAATAAACTCTCACCCACAGGAAAATGATTTGAATAAACCAAATACTATGAAAACAACATGGGAATGAAATTCCTGTGACAATGTTGGAGTTGCCTCCTCTTCGATTTAAGCTTCTTGTCAATTCGTTCAGTGTACAGAAGCTCCCTTCTGATTCTAGTTCTAATTATATTACAGTCGTAACAATAAATTTACAACTTGTGTAACTTGTTCAGTGCATGGCACATCACTTAGAAATGAACATGTAAAGAAAGGCATTAGGCCAAATCATTTTAGATTTTGTTCCATAAAGCCCAAGCATTTTCCGCTTAGTGATATGCCCAGGGTAAAGCTCAGGTGGCTCTTCATTCTCGTTCTGACTTTCTACAACATACCTGCAATGCAATGAGAACATTACAGAGTAAAATAAAAGTATACATTCTTGTAACTCACAGTAAAAGTGGATATTTACTATTTAGAAATTGAAAAATCGCGTTGAAGGATAACATGTTTCTCTAGTCGTTTTGAAAAAAATTATTTGAAACCCCCATTGAATTTTTTTATGTTTAATCAATTTGGAAATATATTCCCTTTGTCATCTACCTTAGAGGTTGGAACAAGCAAACAAACTAATTTGAAAGGGTATAAAAAAAAAAATGTGAATATCTACAATGTGAATATCTACAACAAAAAGTATCAAATGGGAACACAAGAGACACCTTCGTTAAATCTTGCTTGGCAAGAACATGATAATTGCGATCACTGATCTTCTGACCACATATCATGGCAAGAAATAATCCGTACAGAAACCCACCAAAAGCACAGCAAACACTGAATCATCAAAGAACCCAAATTTGCATTAGTCATCAAACATAGTGCACTTGAGCCAAAATAGTTCCACCCAATTATTTCAAGCAACATAGGTATGTCATGACTACCACAATTTAGAGCAAGGAATTAACGTGGATATCGGTGTTAGACTCATGATCATGCAAAATGTTCCAATGATCATTCATTAAAAAATGAAACATATGTATTACATGGAGAATTTATTCAACTATGTGTGGGTTGTTAGTTGGCCCAACCATCCATTACACTACATTGAATTTTTACACCTAATCACTGTTTACCATAATACTGAAGGATTAAGGTGTCTAACATTTCCCCCCTTAATCTGAAGAGGTGTCTTTGAGCCTAAGCATCATTCAGAAATTTTCAAATTTTTCTCTTCCAAGTGCTTTGGTGAAGATGTTTGCAATTTTCTCATCCATGGAACAATGTCTTAGATGAATATTTTTTGTCTCTACATGATATCGAATCAAATGATACTTGTGCTTGGTTCGATCATGAAATATGGAATTCTTAGCCAACTTCACTGCAAAAGTATTGTTGACAAGTAAAGGAGTTGAGTTCACTTGTTTCTCGGCAAGTATTCAAGCATTTTCCTAAGCCACCCAATTTCCTTTATCTCTTTTGCGGCCGCCACATACTCTACCTCTATTGTGGAATCTATCAAAACTGATTGTTTGCATGATCTCCAAGAGACAACTGCAGATCCTAGACTCATAATATATCCTGAAGTTGAGACTCCATTTTCCTTATCCTCAATGAAGTCTGGATCGGAATGTTCCATAAGATTGAAGTCATCCACCTTAGTGTAATTTATTCCATAATATTGAGATCCTTTTAAGTATCTTAGGACTCTTTTTGTAGCAAAGCAATGTTCCTCACATGGTTTCTGCATAAATCTGGAAAGGATGCCCACAACATAGTCTGGTCGTGGTGAGGTAGATTAGACTTCCTATAAGTTGTTTTTACTTTGTTTCATCCTCAAATTCATTATTTTTTTCGATGTAAGCTTCAAATTTTTTGTTCTATTGGAGTGGAGAGAGGGTTGCAATATTCCATGCCAAATTTGTTCAATAGTCCTCCAATGTACTTTTGGG
The DNA here is from genome assembly GCA_000404065.3 of Pinus taeda. NCBI lineage: Eukaryota > Viridiplantae > Streptophyta > Pinopsida > Pinales > Pinaceae > Pinus > Pinus taeda. The sequence continues at coordinate 118,385 of APFE030743617.1, forward strand.
AAATGAATTTGTATTTTAGATTTTTCTTGACTTCAATGCCCTAGTAATATTGAATATGTCCTAAGCCTATCATTTCAAAACCTTTCTTCAAATATTTCTTCACAAATTCAATACAGGTTTCATTGTTTACAATTATTAACAAATCATATACATATACTATGAGATACACAGTTGTTTTGCCAACATTTTTGACAAACAAAGTTGCATCATCAAGATTGTAATGTTTGAAATTTAGCTTTAGAAAATGCTCGATTAGTTTTTCATACCAAGCTCATGGTCCCTGTTTTAGACCATACACGGATTTAATGAGTTTTCATAGATTTTTTTCTTGTCCCTTCTCAAAAAAACCTTCAGACTGAGAGATAAAAACATTTTCTTTCAGTCCCCATTCAAGAAAGTGTTTTTTACATCCATTAGATGGATTTTACATCCTTTTTTTGTTTCTGAAGAGAATATGGTCTAGATGGTAACCCATTTTGTTGTGGGAGTAAAGGTTTCCTCATAGTCAACACCTCCTTTTGTGCAAATCCTTTTGCCACGAGCCTTTCTTTGTGCTTATCAAGTGAGTAATCTGATTTATACTTGTTTTTTAAGACCCACTTGTAGCCAATTGGTTTTGTTATGTATGGAGGGTCCACCAACTTCCAAGTTCATTTTTTTATGAGTGCATCATATTCCTTTTGCATGGCTTCTTTCCATTAATCATTAGATGAAACTTCTTGGAAGGAAGTAGGTTCAAAATCAACAAAAAAATAATTCACAATTATTCAAAATATTTGTGTCATCCACATCACCTGAATTTGCACCTCCATTGTCATCCCTTGTCTATGAAGTATTTTAATATTTCCGCGGTGTATACAAATTTTAGTCGTTACAGTAGCCATGCACTATAGATACAACAAAATTCTTGCCTCGAAAACCTAAACTTCAGAGAAAACATAGCAACTCTTCTTCTAGGAGAAATTCTTCTTCAGCAAGGTTTACAATAAATTGTGTAGAAATTCGTGTCAAAAACCTAGTCTAAACTTCAGCCACTTCATCTTTTTTTTTCTTCCACAAGTATCCTCTATATAAGAGAGATGATTAGTGAGTGATCAAATGAAGTGTCACATCACACACACACACACACATATATACACACATGCACACCAAGTCCCTTTTGAGCCTACATGAAGCTCAAAGATAAAATTTATTCTATTTTATTTTCCATCATTTTTCTAGGTTGACATAGGAGGCTTGTTGGTATGTGGGAATACCTCTCGATGCTACACAAAAATCAACACTTCTAACTCTAAGGGGAGGAATAGTTCCTAAGTTGACCCTTTCAAAAGATAGTTATATGTAATACGTGTTACAGAATGGGGTGTACTTCATTAAAGCAGTCATAATCATATGCTAGGTTATATCAAACAAATGTCCGTAAGTGTCCTCTGTAAAGGGAAATATTTGCTTTCCTAAGGTACTTTCCTTGTGTTGAATGAAGTAGAGAAGTAAGGGTTCTACTTTCCTAAGTGATAAGGCTAGTTGAGGGACCCACAAGAT
>APFE030743617.1:134595-168322 GCA_000404065.3 Pinus taeda
TGTTTATATGTGCTTGTATATGGTTAATGTACATCTAATCCTACATTATTTGTGAATTTAGATCCTTGTTTCTTGCATAGTAGTATGTTGCTGTGATTCTACAGGTCCCTTTTTGAAGCTGAGCAGACAAAGAGCAAGCAACAAAACTCTATCAAGAAGGAGAGGGATTGTTTGTTTCTAAGATAGCCACACATCTTAGTGGGAATAGCAGCATCCGTGTGGACACTATTCCCGTATAACAAAATGGCGACTCCGCTGGCGAGCGACTAGATTACTTGTTAGCCTATTTATCCTTGTTTCTTTTATAAACATACAGACCGAGCCTGAAGTCAAGCCAGCTAGCCTTTGAACTGCATTCGTCATATGAATGCAAAGTAGATCAATGTTGCTTCAGTCAATCTCCGGGTTTTTGTTTATAAATTAAAAAATAGATATGCAAGCGATCTAATTGCCTTAAGTAGTGGCTTTAGTAACCTCTTAAATCACCCCTATGTTTTCACATACATTGATCTGTACTTATTCAGCTTAAACACCTGAACTAAACTGGACACTGTGAGTGAAGTCTCGTTTAGAGTCTCGCACTGTAACCATCACACCCTACCTTCAAGGCAGCCTGTATGCATTGCACTTCCCGAATGGAGTAACTGCGCTGCATACTAAGTTCACTGTGTAACAGGTGCGATGGTCAGGGAGGACTGATTTTACCCTCCGATTGTGGATTTTTCTCACTGTTTTCAGTCTTATTCAAGAGTTTTTGTTGTCTGTAATCAGTGTGCTTCTGTGAATACTCCCTTCTTTTGCATTATTCCGCCTCCTTCGTGCAAAGAACTATAATTTTTTTTTTTTTTATGTATTATGCGTCGTTTTAGTTCTCTTTTGCGAAAAATAACATAGTCAAACTGTCGCCTCTAGATCTGAAAGTGTCATAGCTATCGTTTTCAGTTTTAGAAAGCAATCACATTGTTTTAGATAGTTGATTATATGGTTATCATTGCATAAGACTTGATTTACTAGTTTTAAAGTGTCGAAAAGCAATTTCCATTTCAAAATCGCAAAGTGTCTCTCTTGTTTTCACTTCGTTTTGAAAAAGAATTTTGTTGAGTACAGTCGCTTTAAAAGTATTTCAATTTTGCACATAGTTTTCTTAGTGCCATTTACACATTAAGGGAAGTGAAAACCAATACATGCACGTGCATTTGCATCTTGAATGATTGGCTTGATTTAGGATTGTGCATATTAGCATGTGCTCTGTGCTCTGTGAAGAAACGATGCTTGATTTTCTTCCCCTTAGTAGCTAGGATTTTCATTGCTGAAAGAAGATAAAACATCTATTTATCATCTTAGACTGCATTTAGGAATTTTACATACATCACGTGGTGAACCTGAAAGGCAAACTGCTAAGCAAGATCAGCTTAAAATAAATCTCAATGAATCTAACAATTCTTTGGAACTTAATGCAACATCTAGAGGTATAGGCTAGAGACGTATTCTGGCGTCGTAAAGCTTGGTAACTGTTGCCTTCTGTGCTGGTTGGGTGATTCCTCTACTCTGAGACGATAAGTGCCAGTACGAACTTGTGCTCCCACGTACCATTGCGTATATATTGGGAGACCACTATAGGTTGCATCCTTTATCCTTAGGAATCCGTGTCTGCCGCCCTATCGATCGTAATGCACCAAACACAGCATTCGGGAAGACTGACTGCCGTACCGTAAAATGTATTATGCAGTTTTATGATTAGTTTGGTAATCCTCTCTGCCTAGATCTCCAGAGAAGTCCATTTTGCTCCTTTCCAGACTCCTTAACAGAAAAGGTCTGGTGAGTGCTTGTCACTTCAAGCTCAATAAAAATTGAAGGCGACTAGAGTCATCTTTTGTTTTTTCTCGACTCTTTAAAATTGAAAAAACAAGTTGTGTCCAAGCGTCTAAAAATTTATTTTAAATCGAAATAACGTCACAAATTCCCCCATTGATCTTCAGGTTGAGAAAATGGAGTCTACCAACCAAGGATTTCCCCGTGAACGAAATCCTAGTCCCTTCCTTTCTTGGGGAGATGTTGGTCCACCCCATATGGCCACTTTGTCACTTCCAGGGTTGACAACTGGTTTGCCAGTCTGGCTCTTCTCTACCTCTGTCGTTTAGAATCCCACAATTCCTGAATAGTCTAACTAGCAACTAGACGACATTAGAGTTGCTTCCCAACCTTCTACTTCATCTGATTCTCCTTCTCCTCCTCCCTCTTCACTTGACCAAGCTGATAAAGCTAAAAGTCAAGTAACTGAGAAGAAGAAGAAGCAGAAAGAGAAAAAGGAAAAGAAGAAAAAGGAACCAAAATCGAAAGGGAACAACCAAGTATCGTCTAGCAAAAATCCACACACCGCACAGTCAAAACATAAATCTCCTTGCGTCATTTGCAATGGAGACCACTATCACCAAGATTGTCCTTGTATCCCTCATATCTTAAGGGACTGGTCTCCTCATTTGCACCATCCGGTAGCATCAACCTCTGGCAATCATGTTGAATGCTCACCGTCAACCAGTGAAAGTGAAGCACATGGACAAAGAAGGAATCCTAAACTTCCTTGTAAGTTGTGTGAAAGAGATCACGCCATCCACCATTGTCCCTTCCTTGAAGAGGATAAAAGAGTTTTAGATAATCTTCTGGTTTCACCGTTACGACTTCCTCCTGGATATCAAAAACTCTTTCCGAGTCCTCCACAAGTTGAAAATCCAGCCGGCCCATCCTTGTGGTTAGCCGAAGCACCTATCATTGAAAATGAACCTTCGGAATCCATACCAGATGAAAGTCAAAGGGTCGATACGGCAGTTGACCCGGTATTACCTTTAGAGTGTTCATCTTCGAACGATACTGTCACTGAAGAGAAAAAGAACGAAACCGTTCAAATTCTTTTCATCAACATTGACTCCGATGAGCTTGGGGGCAGTCCTCCCATTCCTTTACCGCAGGAAGGAAGTTCATCAGAGTCCTACCTGGCCATTTATTCGGTCCCACCACCAAGCAATCTAGTGGTTTCCTTCGACTGGAATCTGCCAGGCAGACCCTGTTTACCAGCCAGTGTACCATTCAGAATTATTGTACAAGCTTACAGAATGGTCATGGTTGGTACCATCATTGATGAAGGGGCTTCTATGAGTATCCTTTCCTCAACTGCTTGGAAAGCGCTTGGTTGCATCGTTTTTCTGAAATGAAGAATTATAGGCTTGACAAAGAACAGTCGACCTTAGGGATCTTCCAAATGTGCATTAACTTTGAGGAAGGAAAATTGTTCACATGAATGTTATGGTAGGTTAAGGACCTTAGATTACATCCTCTTGGACGCGACTATATTTTGCATGGTATTCATCGTCTCCTCACTCTTTAAGTAGTGTTTTTTCTGCATGAGGCAGAAGGTCAAGCTCGTAGAAAATGTCATTCCCCGGTTCACACATCGCAAATAGTCAAATGCCATCCCTGAATGGTCTTTTCATGCAAGAAATGTCTCATCGGTCTCCAGTCTGTCCACCTAATGAGCGCGAGTGATTCAAGAAGATGTGACTGAAACCCAAGGGGCATGCACCCTGGTTTGCTTCGGCAAGAAAACCTTGGGTATAGGGTTGATTTCTGCGAGGGATATATGACTAGTCTGGCAAACCCGTCCTCACAGGAAAATGGGAACAGACTGGAATAAGATACCTTCGTTAAGGCTATGCCGAGTGACTCTGCTTTCCTTTGTCTGTTTGGATAGACATCGCCAAGAAAGAATTTTATTTGCTATGCTTATAGAACTTTCTTGGTAACCTGGAAATTTTTCGCCATGCTTGGGGGCATGCAAGCCTTTCTGCATGCAAGTAAAGAGCGGCTATTTATTTTTTAAATTTGTAGGACCTCTAACCCTTTAAACCCGTAAGGATAGTTGTTTCCTAACTTTCATAAAGAAAGGATCCGTGGCAAAGCTTTAGAGATGTAAGCCACTTCAAAATAGCATTTCAAATGAGACATTTTTATCATACGACTGGCGAGCAATGTTGTCGCAAAGTTCAAGCTCGTTAAAAAATAAACTGTCCACGAGTAGTTTTGGCGCATAGTTCAAGCTCGTTAAAAAATAAACATAATTCATGAGCAAGTGTTTCTCCCCGCGTTTAAGCTCATTAAAAAATGAACGGGTAAATAAACATTGTGAATTCCTTATCGCCAGCTTTTGAGCCTTGGAACTTTCTTCCCAACGTTGTCTCTTGACAAAACTATTGCAATAGAACTTCAAATTTTGTCTCCTGACTTTGTTAACTGATAGACCCTCATCAAATCTTTAATAAAACTAAGTTTTCCTCCTTTTCTTTCTTCACCCTTTATGCTCTCTACTCGCCCTTATGTTTTGATCTTGGCCTACTGTCTACAATTTTCCACTAAATTCTCGGCCCTATTGCATAGGATTTCATAAGAATACATGCTCGAACTCTTCTTCTAATCTTTCATTATCTTCGGATCTCCATGATTCTATTGTGCCACTAATCTACTCCTAAAAGGATCTGTTACAAAGCTATCACTTCCGCAACTAGATTGTTGATCACTCTATGGATCAATGATGAAATGCTTCACTCGTCTCAACTATAAAAGGAATGCCTCATCCCCATTTCAAAAGGCTTTGTTTCCTCACCACAGATTCTAATGCTCGTTCTCAAAACGCTCTCCCTTCTGAGCTTATTTGTGACAATTCGACAATACACTCGCATTCAATCACATCATAATAATAAACAAAGGTGGGCACATAGATTCCAAAACCTTATCATAGTGTTTCTTTTATTAAAATACACAGAAAATGTATAAAGGCCTTTATGCTCACTTCTGACCTGATTTATAACAATTCTGCCCTCTCGATCCTTTTTTTCCTCACTCCTCTACTCTCAAATCTGTTCTATTCACACTTATGCACCTACAATACATTCTTATTAATTACATAATTATACAAAAATATTATGAACCCATAATCTGGTTCAAATCCACTAATCACTCAACAAATCCCCATTTCTATATCCTCTAGATCCTCTTATTCTCATCACTTATATACAATTCTTCTAAAAGCATAGGAAAATACATTTAAATTAATTATTCATAATTGATTTGGGAATCTTGGAAATAGATAACCAACTTATATATTTACTGTCAAAAAAAAGAAAATATCTCAACCTAGAATATAGACACAGAATGTGCACTTTGAATTGAGTTGCCAACAATATCTTCATAATACATGTAGCTTATGCCCATAGTAAGATCACATTTTGATATAAAGTTTCTTATTGTGTTTAGCTCCCTGTGGATGTGTTGAAAGTTGAATTCTTGGACGTGATTCCTTAGCTCCTCAATTGTACTTTTACAAGAGGCTAGGTTAAGTACTTCTAGTTGTGTTTTACCTACCAACTAGTCTATTAGGAATTTGGAATCTCCATGAATTTGAATGCATTAACATTTTTCAAAAAGGAAAGAAACATAAGAGACCAACAAGTAATTAGCTCAGCTTTGCATTTTTTCCTCTCCCTATACCAACTTTGAATTGTACAGAGTTGTTCCCTGACATTCTAACCCCCCCCCTTCCCGCATATATACCCTATTGCAACTCCATCAACAAAACCAACCGAAGGCATTGAGAAACAAATGGGAAATTGATCCTTCTGTGAATATTTATGTTTTGTTTTAGGTTATATTCCCTGAAGTGAGACACAATCTTTGAAGATTATTGAAGTATACTAATATTTGAGTTTTTGAAAGTGACTATGTTTCTTTGTAGCCAAATCCCCTAAGCAACAAATATTGGAATGGAACAAAGTTTTTTTACTTATTGTTCCAATGTTGAAGAGTATCCTTAAAGGAGAATGGATCTAAGTTCTCTCTTATACCCAAAACCAATAAATTTTTTGGCAAATTTCCTTGGCAATTTTATAGCCCATAAAAAGATAATTAACTAATTCTTCCTAAATCCTATAGAGGCAACATAGATTTGGACCAAAAAACCTCTTTTCTGAAGATTTTCCCAGGTTAATATTTTATTTTGCAAGGCTAATCAAATGAAGCATTTCATATTGTTAGGGATGTTCCATCTTCAAATTGAGATATTCCGCCAGCATACTTCCTGGACCATAATTGAATGAGCAATGGATACATAAGAAAATTTTGCTTTCACCCTACCAAAAGACATGTCCCAACTCCAGACAAGAAAACCCTTTGAGTTATTTAAGCTAACACTATTAGCATATAACTTCTTTATGAAGAAGTTCCATTCATCGGCCAAATGTCCAACCAAATCCAATTCCATAGGAGTTAACCAATAACCATTATAGAAAGGTGTAGACTCCACCCTTTTGACATTGTTTAGGTAATAATAGCCTCTGGAATTTAAGAGTTGAATCGATTCCTGAGATAATTTAGAGCAATAGGCTCCACCAATAAAGTGATCCTTTCCAAGAATCACATGTTTAGTGTCTCCAACTTTCTAGACAAGCTAATTGAAAAGAAAAGGAAAAGAGTCTATGTGGACCTTCCACACAATGGATCCCTTTTAGACTGGATTATTTGCAGCTCTTCTAAGCCAATCCACCACTAAAATCCTTCTAAGATACTTTTCCTTTATCACTTGGCTCCAAAGCCCACCACCAAATAAACCTTACCACATATTTTCAAAGCTAGTGCCTTACCAAACTAGATCAAGTTTTTGAAACCCCACCCACCAAGATTTTTTGGCTTGGACAAAGATACCCAACTGTCAAGGTGCATCCCCTCCTTACTTTTCTTACCCGTCCACAGAAAACTAAACATCATTTAACTTACATTATTCATAATTGATTTGGGAATCTTGGAAATAGATAACCAAAATACTGGAATGTTTTCCAATACATATTTCACTAAAATCATTCTTCCCCCCAGGTAAATCTAGCTATAACACCAAAGGCTTATTCGCTTCTCAAATTTTCTAAGCAACCACATCCAATCTTCTTTTGGTATAAATTTGGTTTAAGGAAGAAGCCTAAGTATTTAAAACATTTTTCTAGAGCATCCACTTAAATGGCCATAAAAGACTTTATGGAAGAGAAGGTAGAGAGGGTATCCGAGTTGACAGCAATTTGAAGAAAAGTAGATTTTTTTACACTAATCTACATTCTGGTGGCCTGACAAAATAAGGTTATCACCCTATGGAAGACCTGCCATACCGAAATAGAAGAAAATGAAATGGAAGACCTGCCAAACAACACTACATCATCCACTAAGAGTAAATGAGTAATATACTATTTGTAGGAGACTCTAATTCATTTGTGTTAGCTTATTGGGGCCTAACCCAGGTTTAGAGTTGATTTAGCCAAACAAATCTCAATAATACTGGCCCTGTCCCTTTCAGTAACATTCCGTGGAGTGTAGACTGAGGTCTCACCCGAAGTAGTACGGGAGCGTGCTAGAACCAGGTTTCCACACCCTGGAGATGTCTGATGAGTTCAAGTGGTCTGCGGTTTGACCCTACGCGCAAGTCACTACGCGTACTTTCCCTTACCTCGCAGCCTGATATACTGCCTTTACGCAACCCTACTAAGGGGCTAAATGTCACGCTTCATGTTATTACCCAAGATCTCAATGGTATTCCAATGTTAGTTAATTAACTTTCCCTAATTGAGTTCTTTAAGTATACTTAACAATATAAACCCTTCATACAGGTGCACACAGTAAATAAATAGTATATTTGCAAATCATATTAAACACGCATTAATCCAAGAAAAGATACACAGAATTATGATACAACTTCTCTTTATTAATTCCTTCCTTGGTTTACAGACTCGACTTCGCCTTGCGCACTTAGCTGCAAGGGTCCACGCACTCAGCTGCCGACTATTAGGCCTCTGTGCACTCAGTTGTAGAGCCTTCTCCTACTCTACGAGCCAAAGACATACTTTACACTTGTGACTCAATCACTTATATTTGTTACTCCTTCCTCTACTCTTATCTATCTTTTAACTTAGAGCCTTGCTCTATTTATACAATCCCATGGTTTGCGGACCATGGGTAGGTCTATCTAACCGACATTTCATTACAAAACTAAGGCAGACAACCTTGTGACTCTATCATACTTTCGTGCCCCACGCCCACAATTCGCAGATATTTACAACAAGATTGGGTCAAAACTTGGGCTTTGAGCCCCAAAACATGCCTTGGGGATATTCCATGCCCAACAGGCCCCCAACACAAACATCGTGACTCGCCCTCGAGTAACTCTGTCAGTGCGATGATCTTTGCGCGAAGTCCCTCCAGCTATTCTCGAACTACGCGGAGGTCAGTAGCACACTGAGCTGTTGCTTGCTGGATCTACTGCATACGTTGTTCCAAGACCTCTGTGTCTAGAGTGCTTCTCTGCATCTGTGTCGGTATCCCTTACATTTCTTTATAGTCCCATGCCTTTGTCCAGATCCTTGGAGCGTGAATAATGTGCTTCTGCCAGTTAGTCAAATAGTCGGGTCACTCGTGTAGGGCTTCAAGTGGTTGCCCTTCAGTTTGCCTAGGAAAGGCTCTCCATTTAGTTTGACTAGCTGTATTGTGCCTCTGTCTATGACCTATTTAACCACATATGGTCCCAGCCAATGCATTTTGAACTTTCCTGGGAATTTTTCAAACTTACTATCATACAACAGCACTAAGTCATTTCTCTTGAAGGTGCACAACCTAATATGGTGATTGTACCAGGCCTTTTCACGTTGCTTTTGTACCTGTTCATGAAAAGCAACCAGGAACCCTTCCTCCTCGAGTTCTTCTAATTGCATGAGCCATTCTTCTAAAGCTTCGTAGTCTGTCATACCTGTGAGCACTGCTACGCGTAGACTAGGTACAATATACTCCATTGGCATGACAGCTTCCATGCCATAAACTAACCAGAAAGGTGTTTGTCCCGTCAGTTTTTTGCATGTTATCCTATAAGCCCATAGTACTACAGGTACGCGCAGGTCCCAATCGCTTCGCTTCACATGGTGGACCATATTTAGTGCTTCGCGTACTTTTTCAAAAGCTTCTGCATGAATATGCTTCTACATTCTTGGTCTTACCATACTTTCTGGTCTTCGTTCGCGCCATTTCCTTGCCCGTTCCTTCTCAAAGGTCGTGTTTCCAACCATGTGGACAATCTGCGTTCGTGCAGGTTGCGCACCATACGCCTATACCCATTTGGATAGGTGGGTGCATTGGTTGTTTTGTCCATCATACTTGGCTTTCATCCACATTTAAGGCTTCCCAAATCATAGCCACATCATCCTTCTACCTTCATGCCAGTCCTCAAAATTCTGCTTATGCGTATCCCACCACCTTGCAAGCGTAGCGTGCAATACCCATTTCAGAGCATCGAACCACTATTGTCTAGGCACTTCTCTTTCAAATTTGTTCAGGAAATCATCCACCTTGCTCAACCCGTCATACATAGGCAAGTCTCTTACCTCTATTTCCATGTAACAAAGTGACCCTGTCATCATGTTATAGTTGAGCGTGGTTACCTCATGTAACCAGTTCTACCATCGTCTATTTCCTCATCTGAATCTAAGGTGCAGGAGCTTTCGCACTCCCACGATAGTCTGCCATCCATTGTTGGATTCACCCAGTCCTACTCTTGCACGGTTATCTTGTAAATGCAGTCTAGATCATCGTCGCTATCATATTCGTGCACCGACTCTATGTAGCGCGATCCTTTCACAAGGTCTAAAGGTACCACTATGCATAGTGACTTTTTCTCAAAAATCATCTTGAGCTTCTTTATATTTATTACTCCATTCATGTCAATGGCCCAATCTATTCCTAGTAGCACGGGATAGGGATTCTTTTCATCAACAATCTCTATCACTTCGAAATCTGCAAGTGCACTCACACCTTCAATATCTACCGTTATTCCCTGCAATCTTCCCATAGGTAGGATATTTTGTTGGTTCGCCATTCGCAATTGAATAGGAGACCATTGCAGCAAAGGCATGCCCATGCACCCATGCCTGCTTTGGCAGGACGTTCACATCCGATCTTAGATCAAAAATCACTTAATCCATTTCATATTCCCCAATCTGCACGGTCAATCTCATCTCTCTTCCTATTCACGTTATGTGCTTCCGAGCTTCCGGACTACACGCGGTTCTCCTGGTGTAGTCCTAGCACATCAGTTATGAGTTCTTGTAGCCCCTTCATAGCCTTATTGTCACGCAGCAGCTTCATGCATGTCTCCAAAAAGGTAGTGAGCATTGACGGGTCCATTTTCGGTTCTAATTTGTCTTTACTACCTGAAGTGGAGGCCTCCGCAAAGCTCTTCTTAGCTTCCATTAATGTCTCCTTAGCGTGATCCAAAACAAATTCTGGTTCCTTTATGGGAGCCTTGCGAACCCAGGCACTTTCTCCGAGCTACTTGCCTTTGTCATCCCCCATCCTAATGCTACTTTGGAGCACGATATTTACATTCGGGTCTTCCTCACGCGGCTTAGACCTCATCATTTGCAGGTTTTGAGTTGGGGGAGGTTGGAGTGTTCCTTTATCACACAACCTCGCTATCAGCGTGGGATAGTCATCTGTCTCATGATCAAATTGGGTACAATATAAGCATGATGGCTTCATCAGATTTGTACAATCATGGGCATAATGCCCCAGTCCTCCACAATTGTAACATATTAGCTGTTCACGACCTCTTCTTGGTCCCATTCCACCTTGACCTCATCCTGCCCCTGAAATCCAGTGTGTGCCATCCCTTCATTTTGATCAAGGGCCCGTGCTTCGGTCTGAACTCTGTAGGTAGGAGTCTGATCCATCATCAGTTCATAACTTCTACAGGTGCACTCATAGTGGCCTACTGACCTGCAGAAATTACAGAACAAATGTTGGGAACTCTGCGTATACTTCTGTAATAGATGGAAGTTATCTATAGCATGCTTCCCTCCTATCTGAAAAAATCGTGCACCATAATGCAAGCACCACACTTGGTCTTGCTTGTGCCTTTGGTCCCAATGGCATTGGTCCTCCTCCCACTAAATATTTCACAAAGACTGGACAATGGTCTTTGTCATGTCCCTGGCCCTTGCACTTTACGCACCATACCTCCTCGCACGCTTCTAGGCGAGATGTCATGTCTTGTTTCAAACTCTACATCTCAAGACATAAGTTTTTCAACTGCATGTGGATCTGTTGAACTCCCAAGTTAGGATCTTGTATCGGGGTCTCATGCAGTCTCATTTTAATCTCCAAGGCCTTGGCCTAAGTGGATAGCTTCTACTGTGACAACGCATTCCTTAGATGCGCATTAGATACGCTACAAACCATGCGCAATGTTGCTCATCCATGAAGGTCATGTTGGCTTCACGAATCATATCCTTCAGTCTCTAATCTAGCTCCTAGAGGGTCTCACCTGGAAGCATCATGATTTCCTTAAATCCGATGATCAACTGTGTCTCTGACTTTGGTCTGCTAAATTCCTTGTTTAGTGCAAGTTGGATATCCATAATCCCTGCGTTCAAATTGTCATTGGAGTGCTTAATGTACCAAGTCAGTGCGCAATCCTGCAAAGCACTGACCAACATTGTTTTCTTTATATTATCATCTGTGATTCCTTGCACTTCTCATACAGCCCTTACCACGAACCAAAACTGGTTCGGATCTTCATTCCCTACTCCTTTGAACACCGACAATTTTATCATGCTTTCCATATTGAACTGTGGTGGTAGCGGAGGTGGTGTGGGCAAAGAGGGGGGTGAAGATGGTGAAACTGGCAGTGGTGTAGGTGGAAGTGGTATGCGTAGAATTCACTGCTTTATCAAACTGATCACACTTCTTGGTGAGACCTTCACGAGCTCTTCCTCGCTTTCTCGTAGAGGTGAAATCAAGGGGCTAGTTTCTAGTTCTCGATACCTTCTTTTCTGTAGACCCTCCCACTTCGCATAGCCTCAAACATCAATTTATTCGCATAACCTGCTTTTCACACAGTCGCATTTTAATCCAAGTGTTCAAAGATTTAACGTACTTACCTCATGGTCATTTGAGGAAGCGTTGTTCTTCCTCACTATAGCTGACTGAAGTATCTACCACGAAATCGGTGATAAATCCCCTTATAATTCAATCGAGCCAGTGATCCACAACGTGTGCAATCTTATCTTCCGATGCTTCCAGTCTGCACACCAACTCTAGAGTCCACGCAATAGTTTTGTCAAGCCTACACCTTCCTTGATTGTCTGTTAGCTTCACGATCCACTCGTATAACTCAGAGGGGAAGGATGCAAAGAAAATTTCTTGGATTTTCGTATATAAGTAGCAATCTAGCTACTCTTCCTTCAATAATTACGGATTCTTGTTTTCCTGCATTGTGAACTCGTGAATATTCCTATCCAACCACTCTTCAATTTCTTTCTTTGTCAGATTCCAGTGATATGACATCAGACATCTCTTATGCAGATCCCAGTCCCGACAACGGAACCATTTTTTGGCTTATTGGGGCCTGACCCAGGTTCAGAGTTGATTTAGCCAAACAAATCATGGTACTACTGGCCCTTTCGGTAATATTCTGCCGAGTGTAGACTGAGGTCTCACCCGAGGTAGTATGTGAGAGTGCTAGAACCAGGTTTCCACACCCTGTAGAGGTCTGATGAGTTCAAGTTGTCCGCAGTTTGACCCTACACGCAAGTCGCTACACGCACTTTCCCTTACCTCGCAGCCTGATATACTGCCTTCGCACAGCCCTATCGAGGGGCTGAACGTCATGCTCTCTGTTATTACCAAAGACCTCAATGGTATTCCAATGTTAGTTAATTAACTTTGCCTACTTGAGTGCTTTAAGTATACTTAACAATATAAACCATTCATATAGGTGCGCGCAGTAAATAAAAAATATATTTGGAAATCATATCAAACATGCATTAACCCAATAATAGATACACATAATTATGATAAAACTTCTCTTTATTAATTCCTTGCTCAGTTTACAGACTCGACTCCACCCTGCCCACTTAGCTGTAGGGGTCCAACACTCAGCTCCGGACTACTAGGCCTCTTCGTACTCAGCTGTAGAACCTACTCCTACTCTACGACCCAAAGACACACTTTACACTTGTGACTCAATCACTTAGACTTGTTAATCCTTCCTCTACTCTTATCTATCTTTTAAACTTAGAGCCCCACTCTATTTATACAATCTCAGGGTCCGCAGACCATGGGTAGGTCTATCCAAAAGACATTATATTACAAAACTAGGGCAGACAACCCTGTGACTCTATCATACTTTCGTGCCCCACGCCCGCAATTCGTGGAGCTTTACAATAAGATTGGGTCAAAACTTGGGCTTTGAGCCCCAAAACATGCCTTGGGGGGATTCCATGACCAAAAATTTGATGTTTCTTTCCTACTTTTCTTTCAACAAAGGAGACTCAAGCCTTCCATTACTAGTAGGAATAAGAGGGGAGAGAAAGGATGCCCCTATCTCAGTCCTCTAGAGCTGGAAAAGGTGCATGAGGGGGATCTATTGATCAAAATGGAAAATTTTGTTGGGGTCACACAACCCATGATCCAATTAATGACCTCCAACCCTAAGCCAATTTGTAATAGGACTAAACTTGTGTCATAAATGTAGAAAATGGAACATACACATTGAAAATGATTACATGCACTCTTGCATCTTATGATGTATACTAAGAAACCAAGTACTTACCTTCAAATATAATCATTGAAAGAAAATCTTTCTTGTAACTCTATTTCCTCATTCATATCATGTTGACTCCAAATATTCCTACTTAATGCGATGCACATTCACTGACTAGTGTTGCCACTCCTAGAGGATGAAACGAGATTGCATGAGTTAGATGAGATTGGGATATCTCAACAAATTAAAACTAGTAAAAAAATCCTTGAAAAAATGAATATGCCAATGATAATGTGAATATTTATGTTATAATTATAGTACGAACCAATAATCTAAAGAGTAATTTAAAATGACAAAAATCTACATAATTCCATGGTATGATATCCCATCTCTCTATTTTAGTAAAAAAAAGTGATTCACATTTACATTACATATAAACTCAACAATAATAATAAATATTTAAGCTTTTACAATTCAAATCATAAAAATATTCTCTTTAATTATTATTTTACAATGACTGTATGGTTTTTTTAACTTTCTATCTAAAATTGTTTTTATTTTAATATATATGTGTGTGTGTGTGCGTGTGTGTGTGTGTGGATGAGACAAAATGAAGAAAAAATTTTTAAATATAGTTATTTTTATATTTTATACTTTTGATGTATTGCTTTAAGTAAAAAAAAATACAAAGGGATGTGTGTGTATTTCTTTGTTACTTAAACCAATACATCAAAAGCTATAAAATATAAAAATAACTACATTAAAAATTTCTTCACTTTATATTCTAAATTTATTTAAATTAATTACTATCTCTATGAAATTTTCTCACCGTTATGATGTATGGAGTAATCATCTCGAATGTTAGGACGAATCCAAAATTCATTATACAGTTCTCTTCCAGAAATATCTAAAAATATTTTCAAGATATTAGTACTTTAAAATAAAAAGCATTTTTAAACATCCTTGATTTTAATTTTTAGCAATTATAAATTTTAAAAAAATATAAATGAAAAATGTAATGAAGCAAATTAAAATCATTAATGTTTTATTACATGATATTTCAAACTATGTCCATTATTATTGAATGAATTCAAAATAAAAAATAATCCTATACTAATTAGTCTAGGTAAGATGAATAATGGTATAAATTAATGATATAAAATAGCCAAATTTATTAATATTAATTTTTGTTGTAGTATTGTTTTACACGTTCATACACCAAATTAATATCGGACTTAACCATAACCTTTGAAAAAAAAATGAAAAAAATAAACTTAATCCATTACCATATGTTAGTCACATTACCTCCATGTTTTTCATATTCCATGTTCTTCATATTGTTGTTTTAGGACACATTTCCCCTCGTTATATTGATTTATCCAGATAATAGGCAAATTTCTAACAAAGCTCAAAAATAATAATGACCGGTATACTCATAGTGGCACTCGTGAATGGAAGTGCAAATGGAAACATAATTATCAAGATCATTATATATTAAGAAAGGCATGGAACCTCGTAATGGTAGATATAACAATTTGAGAGCTCTTATAATAATTCAAAGTAATACACCCTTTGGTTCATGTTTTAGCCTTCAACTATTATCATATTGACTTCCATTAACCTGACAAGGACTTATATGCTTTGATGTGTTAGGAATTTTCTGGTAAATTCCAAAACAAATAACTTGAATAGAGAAAAATGTTCTGTTTTTCTCCAGGATCTTAACACAGGGAAGTTATAAACAAATTATTTTATGAGAACAGAGTATTACACACACCCACAAAAGCTTTGTATTCATTAATCAAAGACAACTGTTGTTACAAAAATATCCTTCCTCTGTCTGAGGGATTACACCAAGAACATTTCAACAAAAAATTACTCTGTCTCCTTTTCAAAAGATTTACACTACTGTGTGTAAATTTTTCATTTACATTTACTGTTGTAAAAAAAAAAAAAAAATCTTACATATGCTGGAGTGCATTACATTTCATTTTCAACCAACAAAAAAATTCCTTTCAACAAAAAGGCCTGATATATATTGCATATTCCCCTTCGTTTTTCCAACGAGCAACACTGCTATGTGTATGTTTTTCTATGCGCTCTACTTCCCTTACATTACAATGCATACAATCCATTGACTTTTTTTTTACCTATCCACTAAGACAAAGCACCCGTGAGAATTAAAAATTATAAAATTAAATTCTACCTACATTTACTGACCACCGTAAATTCATTAAATTTTTACCATGGAGATACATTCCTTTTATAATTAACTCTGTTATATGGTTGTTACGGAGGTCAAAATGAAACTTCACACAATGTCCAAATGGTGCAGGTCTGTGGCTGTACATCAACCGTTGATCTGCCCTAAAAAAACCAGACGACTGTGGTCAATATCGGAAGGCCCATTTCTGCTGAAGTTTACGCTCCGATAAAAGGTGGTTTTTCAAAATGTGCTGAGGACACACGGCAAAAAGTGATTGTATCAGGGGCGTTTGAGAGAATACCACTTCCTCAGCGAAAGCGGTCTAATAAGCCTGGCGGTTTTCTGGAGTAGTTTCACAGTTTTTGTTTTAATGTTTGTTATAGACATTTTTGGGCACTTCAACCCCAATCACAAATTTCCATAAACTGAGGGCTCTTAAGTCCCTAAAAGTGCTACTTCACTGCCTAAAGGAACAAGGTCAACTGATTACATCATCTCCCAGAAGTTCTCCACTAAAAATTGCTCATAAATGGTCAAAACTGGACCATACTGAAAGCTCAATGCAGAGGGTACGATGCATATCACCTTCCCAATGTACAGGGTGCGATGCATACTAAATTTCTCCTCTGTAGGGTGTGATGGTCAGGAATGGACAAATGGCAGGGACAAAAATGTGAGGTGGAAGATCATGGAATGTTTCAAAAGCTTCCCCTCTGACACTTGCCACTCCATTTTCGACCAGGGATGAGTAAGAGATCATCATTCTCCAAATGGAAGCAGGAACTATCAGAGAGAAGACACTAATCAAGATCCCAAAAGATGACTGACCTCTCTGTAATCAGCTATATATGGATCCCTCATCACAGAGATCCAGAGGCTAGAATTTTGTATCTTATAGAGAAGTTTTATTGGTATTCTGGTGTACATTCACAGTGTTGGGTGATCTAGCTTTGCTTGAGGCGAAGAAGGGCTTTTTAGCTAGAGGATGATGCTGGGTTAGAGCACATGGTTGTAATCTTCTTGCTACTTTTCATCTGAATAAAGCTATTCTTGTTTCCTTCCATATTCTTTTGTACTTGTTTATATATGCATGTATATGGTTAATGCACATCTGATCCTGCATTATTTATGAATTTAGATCCTCGTTTCTTGCATAGTTGTATGTTGCTGTGATTCCACAGGTCCTTTTGAAGCTGGGCAGACAAAGAAGAAGCGGCAAATCTCTATCAAGAAGGAGAGGAAATCGAGCACAAGACTCAGGTTGGCCCTCTTGGTTCTCCTCTCATCTATTTTAATAAAAGGAATCAATAGTAGACTTTGATTGTTTGTTTCTAAGATAGCCACCCATCTTAGTGGGACTAACATCATTCGAGTGGACACTATTCACGTATAACAATGTTGCTGCACGGCAGTTGAAAGTATAGTTTCAACATGATGTACAGACAAATAAATAAACTCTCACCCACGGGAAAATGATTTGAATAAACCAAATACTATGAAAACAACACGGGAATGAAATGCCTGTGACAATGTTGGAGTTGCCTCCTCTTCGATTTAAGCTTCTTGTCAATTCGTTCAGTGTACAGAAGCTCCCTTCTGATTCTAGTTCTAATTATATTACAGTCGTAACAATAAATTTACAACTTGTGTAACTTGTTCAGTGCATGGCACATCACTTAGAAATGAACATGTAAAGAAAGGCATTAGGCCAAATCATTTTAGATTTTGTTCCATAAAGCCCAAGCATTTTCCGCTTAGTGATATGCCCAGGGTAAAGCTCAGGTGGCTCTTCATTCTCGTTCTGACTTTCTACAACATACCTGCAATGCAATGAGAACATTACAGAGTAAAATAAAAGTATACATTCTTGTAACTCACAGTAAAAGTGGATATTTACTATTTAGAAATTGAAAAATCGGGTTGAAGAATAACATGTTTCTCTAGTCGTTTTGAAAAAAATTCTTTGAAACCCCCATTGAATTTTTTTATGTTTAATCAATTTGGAAATATATTCCCTTTGTCATCTACCTTAGAGGTTGGAACAAGCAAACAAACTAATTTGAAAGGGTATAAAAAAAAATGTAAATAGCCTGTAGTTGCATACAATGTGAATATCTACAACAAAAAGTATCAAATGGGAACACAAGAGACACCTTCGTTAAATCTTGCTTGGCAAGAACATGATAATTGCGATCACTAATCTTCTGACCACATATCATGGCAAGAAATAATCCATACAGAAACCCACCAAAAGCACAGCAAACACTGAATCATCAAAGAACCCAAATTTGCATTAGTCATCAAACATAGTGCACTTGAGCCAAAATAGTTCCACCCAATTATTTCAAGCAACATAGGTATGTCATGACTACCACAATTTAGAGCAAGGAATTAACGTGGATATCGGTGTTAGACTCATGATCATGCAAAATGTTCCAATGATCATTCATTAAAAAATGAAACATATGTATTACATGGAGAATCTATTCAACTATGTGTGGGTTGTTAGTTGGCCCAACCATCCATTACACTACATTGAATTTTTACACCTAATCACTGTTTACCATAATACTGAAGGATTAAGGTGTCTAACATTTCCCCCCTTAATCTGAAGAGGTGTCTTTGAGCCTAAGCATCATTCAGAAATTTTCAAATTTTTCTCTTCCAAGTGCTTTGGTGAAGATGTTTGCAATTTTCTCATCCATGGAACAATGTCTTAGATGAATATTTTTTGCCTCTACATGATATCGAATCAAATGATACTTGTGCTTGGTTCGATCATGAAATCTGGAATTCTTAGCCAACTTCACTGCAAAAGTATTGTCGACAAGTAAAGGAGTTGAGTTCACTTGTTTCTCGGCAAGTATTCAAGCATTTTCCTAAGCCACCCAATTTCCTTTATCTCTTTTGCGGCCGCCACATACTCTACCTCTATTGTGGAATCTATCAAAACTGATTGTTTGCATGATCTCCAAGAGACAACTGCAGATCCTAGACTCATAAGATATCCTGAAGTTGAGACTCCATTTTCCTTATCCTCAATGAAGTCTGGATCAGAATGTTCCATAAGATTGAAGTCATCCACCTTAGTGTAATTTATTCCATAATATTGAGATCCTTTTAAGTATCTTAGGACTCTTTTTGTAGCAGAGCAATGTTCCTCACATGGTTTCTGCATAAATCTGGAAAGGATGCCCACAACATAGTCTGGTCGTGGTGAGGTAGATTAGACTTCCTATAAGTTGTTTTTACTTTGTTTCATCCTCAAATTCATTATTTTTTTCGATGTAAGCTTCAAATTTTTTGTTCTATTGGAGTGGAGAGAGGGTTGCAATATTCCATGCCAAATTTGTTCAATAGTCCTCCAATGTACTTTTGGGAAATGAATTTGTATTTTAGATTTTTCTTGACTTCAATGCCCTAGTAATATTGAATATGTCCTAAGCCTATCATTTCAAAACCTTTCTTCAAATATTTCTTCACAAATTCAATACAGGTTTCATTGTTTACAATTATTAACAAATCATCTACATATACTATGAGATATACAGTTGTTTTGCCAACATTTTTGACAAACAAAGTTGCATCATCAAGATTGTAATGTTTGAAATTTAGCTTTAGAAAATGCTCGATTAGTTTTTCATACCAAGCTCATGGTCCCTGTTTTAGACCATACACGGATTTAATGAGTTTTCATAGATTTTTTTCTTGTCCCTTCTCAAAAAAACCTTCAGACTGAGAGATAAAAACATTTTCTTTCAGTCCCCATTCAAGAAAGTGTTTTTTACATCCATTAGATGGATTTTACATCCTTTTTTTGTTTCTGAAGAGAATATGGTCTAGATGGTAACCCATTTTGTTGTGGGAGTAAAGGTTTCCTCATAGTCAACACCTCCTTTTGTGCAAATCCTTTTGCCACGAGCCTTTCTTTGTGCTTATCAAGTGAGTAATCTGATTTATACTTGTTTTTTAAGACCCACTTGTAGCCAATTGGTTTTGTTATGTATGGAGGGTCCACCAACTTCCAAGTTCATTTTTTTATGAGTGCATCATATTCCTTTTGCATGGCTTCTTTCCATTAATCATTAGATGAAACTTCTTGGAAGGAAGTAGGTTCAAAATCAACAAAAAAATAATTCACAATTATTCAAAATATTTGTGTCATCCACATCACCTGAATTTGCACCTCCATTGTCATCCCTTGTCTATGAAGTATTTTAATATTTCCGCGGTGTATACAAATTTTAGTCGTTACAGTAGCCATGCACTATAGATACAACAAAATTCTTGCCTCGAAAACCCAAACTTCGGAGAAAACATAGCAACTCTTCTTCTAGGAGAAATTCTTCTTCAGCAAGGTTTACAATAAATTGTGTAGAAATTTGTGTCAAAAACCTAGTCTAAACTTCAGCCACTTCATCTTTTTTTTTCTTCCACAAGTATCCTCTATATAAGAGAGATGATTAGTGAGTGATCAAATGAAGTGTCACATCACACACACACACACACATATATACACACATGCACACCAAGTCCCTTTTGAGCCTACATGAAGCTCAAAGATAAAATTTATTCTATTTTATTTTCCATCATTTTTCTAGGTTGACATAGGAGGCTTGTTGGTATGTGGGAATACCTCTCGATGCTACACAAAAATCAACACTTCTAACTCTAAGGGGAGGAATAGTTCCTAAGTTGACCCTTTCAAAAGATAGTTATATGTAATACGTGTTACAGAATGGGGTGTACTTCATGAAAGGAGTCATAATCATATGCTAGGTTATATCAAACAAATGTCCGTAAGTGTCCTCTGTAAAGGGAAATATTTGCTTTCCTAAGGTACTTTCCTTGTGTTGAATGAAGTAGAGAAGTAAGGGTTCTACTTTCCTAAGTGATAAGGCTAGTTGAGGGACCCACAAGATAGCCACTTAGCAAAATATTAATTTATTTAACTATTTCCTAAAGTTAGACTTAGGTGAAATTTTAAAATCCTAAGTTAAAATATGATTTAATCTTGGCCCTTCATCAATATCTAATCTCATTTGTTGATAGTAAAGGATGTGCTTAGGTCAAAATTATAAAAGGAGATAGAGTGATTAAGTGGTCAGTTCAAAGAGTATAGAGAGTGTGTGATTAGCCCAGCTAAAGAAGTTACGGTTTTTAGCAATCAACAAGAAAATCAGTGATCAAGAGGAATGAAGGAAGGGACTGAATATCCTTATCCTAACTTAGAAATAGCATGAACACATAGGGAGTTACAGTGTGCGATGGAAGGTCGAATTATGCGTCTGTATAGTGTGCACCTGTTCTCAAAATAATAGATTTGCACAGACCTAGATTAACACGAGTGTGTAGGCATTGTCTTGCTTTTTGTTCAACTTAATTATTTAGTTTAGTTTTCTACAAAAGGGGTATTCCCTTGTTGTACAATGTTTTGGAGTTTATCATTTGTTGAGCTAATAGAAAAATACACAGTTTGCAAGTTTTCCATGGAGTTTGGGTTTCCTGGGTATATCTTGTGTTCTATGTGTTGAATGTTTTTTTCTTCTAATTTATTTCCACTATGTATACTATGTTAGAATACCTCTCGATGCAACACGAAAATCAACACTTCTAACTCTAAGGGGAGGAATAGTTCCTAAGTTGACCCTTTCAAAAGATAGCTATATGTAATATGTGTTATAGAATGGGGTGTACTTCATGAAAGGAGTCATAATCATATGATAGGTTATATCAAACAATTGTCAATAAGTGCCTTTGTAAAGGGAAATATTTGCTTGCCTAAGGTACCTTCCTCGTGTTGATTGGAGTAGAGAAGTAAGGATTATGCTTTCCTAAGTGCTAAGGTGAGCAGAGGGACCCACAAGATAGCCACTTAGAAAAATATTAATTTATTTAACTATTTCCTAAAGTTAGACTTAGGTAAAATTTAAAAATTCTAAGTTAACTTATGATTTAATCTTGGCCCTACATCAAGATCTAATCTCATTCCTTGAGTGTAAAGGAGGGGATTAGGTCAAAATTATAACAGGAGATAGAGTGAATAAGTGGCCAATTCAAAGAGCATAGAGAGTGTGTGATTGGCTTAGCTAAAGAAGTTACAGTTTTTAGCAATCAACAAGAAAATCAGTGATCATGAGGGAGGAAGGAAGGGACTGAACTAGCTTAGAACTAGCATGGACACATAGGGAGATATTGTGTGCAAGGGAAGGTCGAATTAAGTGTCCATAAAGTGTGCACCTATGCACAAAATAATAGATATGCATAACTCTATATTAGCACGAGTTTGTAGGCATTGTCTTTCTTTTTTTTCAAATTATTTATTTAGTGGAGTTTTCTACAGAAGGGGTATTCCCTTGCTGTATGATTTTTTGGAGTTTATCATTTGTTGAGTTAATAGAAAAACACACAGTTTGGAGATTTTCCCCAGAGTTTAGGTTTCCTGGGTATATCTTGTGTTCTATGTGTTTAATGTTTTTGTCTTCTAATTTATTTCCACTATGTATAATATGTTAGAAAACTCAGTGTATTTGTAATTTAAGTTTCTAGAATAGTTGTTTGTATTTATGGTTTTACACTTAGAAAATTTTGAATCACTTACTGGATTTTAAGGAAATATAACATGATATCATAGTATAGCCTTTGATTTAAAACCAAACATGGTTTTATGTTTAGGAGCAGGGTCTGTGATTCAAAGGGACCGAATTCACAAAGTCGATTTGGCTGCTAGGGTTTTTGGGCAATGCAAATTGGCAATATGGTGTATCAGGATTTCATATTTGAGGACAAATTGGAAAGTGCATCCAACTTCTTCTCATAGCATGAAAGAATAGCAATTGTGCTGGAGGAGCAAGGGGTGTGGGATTTTTTTGATAATTTCCCAGTTGCACCCACTAACCCTCAGAAATTGGTTCATCATAATAAGAAGGATTTCAAGGCAAGAAGAAACATCTTGGAGGGTGTCAAATAAGATATTATTCCTTACTTGACCAGGAAAAAGACAACCAAAGCTATGTGGACTATCATGCTTGACCTCTATCAAGGTTCAAGAGAGGTTAGGAAACTTGTGTTGAAGGATAAAAATAGGAATATCAAAATGTCCAAGTATAATTATGTGGCGTCTTACCCCACTAAGTTTCCCCAAGTGAGGGAAGAGTTGGCTAGTGTGGGCGAGATAGTTCCAAATAGGCATCTAGTGAATCTTTCCCTATTGGGTTTCACCAAATCGTGGCAAGACTTCACGAATGGGATATGTGCCAGAGAAAAGCTTTGAGACTGGGAGCAATTATGGGTTGACTATGTCCAAGAAGAGGTTCGCAAACAAGCTCAATCTCGGTCTCGTGTTAAGATCGATGAAGATGAAGAGAAATTTCCCCTAGCCAACAAAGGGGGCAAATCCAAGGGAAAAAATAATAGTGGCGATGGAGAGTTGAGATCCAAGGGAGAGAAGAAGAACAAGGATCTTAGTAAGATCAAGTGTTTTTTGTGCCACTAGTTTGGGCATTATGTTATTAAATTCCTTAACATGAAGAAATGGTACAAGAAGGACCAAGTAGTATTGTCTGCAGAGATAGATGACATTTCTCATTTTGAGAAGGATTTTCACTCATTGCTTGCGTGGCATGCTCAATGGCTACCATTTTATGGTATGTAGACAGTGGTGTGTCTAGTCATGTGACGAGAAATAAAAAGTATTTCAGCAAACTATCAGAAAGGGACATGTAGTTCAATATTGAGATGGGAGATGATGGGAAGCACTGAGTTGAGGGTACTAGTACAATCATATTTGATAGGGAGTTTGGAAACATTATATATCTCAGAGATGACCTTTATGTACCTGGGCCCAAGAAGAACCCCATTTAAGTTCTAGCATTGGAGGATAAGGGGTACAAAGTGACCTTCAAAGAGGATAGGGTTTTTATAATACCTTCAAACTCCAATATGGCTAAGTAATTTGGATTCATGAAAAAGAGGTTGTACAAATTACAGTTTGAGATAATTGTAGCATTTACTAGTAGAGGGAGACATGACTCAAGCAGGGAGCGTGGTGAGTTGTGGCATAGGTGCATGGGGCATATGCACCATATCATGTTGAATATTCTCAAGGAGATAGCGACAAGGTTTCCACCATGTAGCATGGATGAGCATGACGTGTTCAAGGGATACACACTTGGAAATTATG
The DNA here is from genome assembly GCA_000404065.3 of Pinus taeda. Taxonomy (NCBI): domain Eukaryota; kingdom Viridiplantae; phylum Streptophyta; class Pinopsida; order Pinales; family Pinaceae; genus Pinus; species Pinus taeda. The sequence goes on from APFE030743617.1 coordinate 158,596, forward strand.
CCAAAACCCCTTTTCCTAGAAAAAATAACAGGGCCAAGGGTATCATGGAGCTTGTTCATTCATATGTTTTTGGTCCCTTCTCTAAAACATCCCTTTGTTGGTAAAAGTATTATCTCACCTTCATACATGATCACTAAAGGAAGACCTAAATATTTTTTATGAAAAAGGATGAAGTATTCTCAAATTTTCTAGAGTACAAGGCCTTGGTTGAGAACCAAACTAGCAACAAAATCAAGGAGTTGAGGTATGATAATGGTGGGGAGTACACTTCAAACACATTCAAGGAGGTGTGTCCTAAGGAGGGCATCAGGAGCAAGTTGACTACACCATATAATCATCAATAGAATAGGCTGAGAGAGTGCAAGAATAGGGCCATAGTTGGAGTGGCCAAAGCCATGTTCCATAACCAAGGAATACCTAAGTTTCTTTGGGTTGAGGCATGCAATATAGCAGTTTGTTTACAGAATCAAAGCCCACACAGAGTGTTGGGTCAAGTTATACCAAAGGAGGCTTTCACCAAGAAGAAACTGGATGTATCACATTTTTTGATATTTTGTAGCCTGGTGTGCTGCCACGTACCAGAAGGGAAAAGGAAGAAGTTGGAGCCCAGAGCAGAGAATGGCACCCTTGTGGGTTACGACGAGACAGCCAAAGAATACAAGGTGTATCTACCAACACTTAGGAAACAAATCATCAAGAGATAACTGAAGTTTGAGGAAAGGGATTTGAAAAAGTCTTTAGAGCATGAGTTGACTATAGTGCAAGAGGAGGAGCAGTTGATTCCCACACAGCAAGCTCAACCATCACCTCAAACTACAGTTGTACATCTTTATGGGCAATCCAAACAACATGAGGATGAGGGGGACACGCAGTTAGGAGAGGGAGTGGATCCCACACAAGCAATGACTCCCAACACAAGTAGAAGGAGAGTGAGATGGGTAGGGCAACTGATCTAGGTTGCGCAAGAGAAAGTTGATTCTCCTAGTACATCGGTTCGATAGAGAATATAGCCACAATGGTATACAATAATTATGGTACTTATGACGGAGTTGTTGGATGTTGAGCCTTCTAGTTACTAGGAGGTAGCCACTCAGTAGGTGTGGAGAGATGCCATAGTGGAGGAGTATGCCTCCATCATGAAGAATGTTGTCTAGGGGGTGGTGTCAAGGCTAGAGGGAAAATATGTGGCGAGATCTCACTGGATCTACAAGATCAAGCATGGGGTTAATGGGAGCATCGATAAATATAAGGCAATTTTTTTGGAAAATGGGTTCTTGTAGGTAGAAGGGATTGACTATGATGATACATTTGACCTAGTGGCAAAATATTCATCTATCGGGAATATTACAACCATTTTAGCTCAGATGGGTTGGAAAATTCACTAGATGGACATTAAAATAGCATTCCTCAATGGGGTTTTTGAGGAGAAAATTTATATTAAGCAGTCAAAGGAATTTGAGACATGCAACAGGGAGACTCACATTTGCAGACTCAAGAGAACCTTTTATGGGCTCAAACAAGCTCCAATGGCAAGGTACACTTGGATAGACAGTTACCTACATGGATTGGGCTTCACTATAAGTGAAACAAACCCCAACCTCTATTACATTATTATTGGAGGTAAGCCGCTTATTTAGGCATCATACATGGATGATGTAATTTTGACAGGCGCAGATAAGCTCATTCGGGAGTGTAAGAGAAATATTGCAAGCAGGTAAAAGGATATTGTTATAGACATTTTTGGGCACTTCAACCCAAATCACAAATTTCCATAAATTGGGGGCTCTTAAGTCCCTAAAAGGGTTGCTTCACTGCCTAAAGGAACAAGGTCAACTGGTTACATCATCTCCCAGAAGTTCTCCACTGAAAACTGCTCATAAATGGTCAAAACTGGACCATATTGAAAGCTCCATGTAGAGGGTGCGATGCATATCACCTTCCCAATGTACAGGGTGTGATGCATACTGTTTTGCTCCTCTGCAGGGTGCGATGGTCGGGAATGGACAAATGGCAGGGACCAAAATGCGAGGTGGAAGATCATGGAATCTTCCAGAAGCTTCCCCTCTGACATTTGCCACTCCATTTTCGACCAGGGATGAGTAAGAGATCTTCATTCTCCAGGTGGAAGAAGGAACTATCAGAGAGAAGACACTAATCAAGATCCCAAAAGATGACTCACCTCTCTGTAATCATCTATATATGGATCCCTCATCACAGAGATCCGGAGGCTGGAATTTTGTGTCTTATAGAGAAGTGATGTTGGTATTCTGGTGTACATTCACAGCGTTGGGTGATTTTGCTTTGCTTGAGGTGAAGAAGGGCTTCTTAGCTGGAGGATGATGCTGGGTCAGAGTTGCTCATGGTTGTAATCCTCTTGCTACTTTTTATCTAAATAAAGCTATTCTTGTTTCCTTCCATATTCTTGTGTATTTGTTTATATATGCTTGTATATGGTTAATGTAAATCTGATCCTACATTATTTATGAATTTAGATCCTTGTTTCTTGCATAGTAGTATGTTGTTGTGATTCTACAGGTCCATTTAAAGCTTTGCAGACAAAGAGCGAGCGGCAAAACTCTATCAAGAAGGAGAGGGAATCGAGCGCAAGATTCAGGTTGGCCCTCTTGGTTCTCCTCTCATCTATTTTCATAAAAGGAATCAATAGTAGACTTTAATTGTATGTTTCTAAGATAGACACCCATCTTGGTGGGAATAGCAGCATCCGTGTGGACACTATTCTCGTATAACAAAATGGTGACTCCACTGGGGACCGAATAGATTACTTGTTAGCCTATCTATCCTTGTTTCTTTTATAAACATATAGACGGAGCCTGAAGTCAAGCCAGCTAGCCTTTGAACTACATTTTTCATACAAATACAAAGTAGATAAATGTTGCTTCAGTCAATCTCTAGGATTTTGCTTATAAATTAAACAATAGATCTGCAAGCAATCTAATTGCCCTTAGTGGTGCCTTTAGTAACCTCTTAAATCACCCCTGTGTTTTTACATACATTGATCTGTACTTATTTAGCTTAAACACCTAAACTAAACTGAAAACTGTGAGTGAAGTCTCATTCAAAGTCTCGCACTGTAACCATCGCACCCTGCCTTCAAGGCAGCCTGTATGCATCGCACTTCCCGAATGGAGTAACTGCGTTGCATACTGAGTTCACTGTGTAACAGGTGCCATGGTCAGGGAGGACTGATTTTGCCCTCCGACGGTGGATTTTTCTCACTGTTTTCAATCTTATTCAAGAGTTTTTGTTGTTTGTAATCAGTTACTCCTACGAATACCCCCTTCTCTAGCATTATTCCGCCTCCCTAGTGCAAAGAACTATAAACGTTTTTTATGTATTGTGCGTCGTTTTAGTTCTCTTTTGCAAAAAGTGACATAGTCAAACTATCGTCTCTAGATCTGAAAGTGTCATAGCAATCGTTTTCAGTTTTAGAAAGCAATCCCATTGTTTTAGATAGTTGATTGTTCAGTTACTATTGCATAAGATTTGATTTACTAGTTTTAAAGTGTCGAAAAGCAATTTCAATTTCAAAATCGCAAAGTGTCTCTCTTGCTTTCACTTCATTTTGAAAAAAGAATTTTGTTGAGTACAGTTGCTTTAAAAGTAATTCAGTTTTGCACATAGTTTTTTTAGTGTCATTTACACATTAAGAGAGATGAAAACCAATACATGCATGTGCATTTTCATCTTGAATGCTTGGCTTGATTTAGGACTGTGCATATTAGCGAGTTGGCTCTGTGATCTGTGAAGAAATATGCTTGACTTTCCTTCCTTGTAGCTAGGATTTTCATTGCTGAAAGAAGATAAAACATCTGTTTATCATCTTAGACTACATTTAGGAATTATACATACATCACGTGGTGAACTGAAAGGAAAACTGCTAAGCAAGATCAACTTAAAATAAATCTTAATGAATCTAACAACGCTTTGGAACTCAAGCAACATCTAGAGGTCTAGGCTAGAGACGTATTCCAACGTCGTAAATCTTGGTAACTGTTGCTTTCAGTGCTGGTTGGGTGATTCCTCCACTCTGAGACGGCAAGTGCCAATACAGACTTGTGCTCCCACGTACCGTCGCGTATATATTGGGAGACCACTATATGCTACATCCTTTATCCTTAGGAAGCTGTGTTTGCCGCCCTATCGATCATAATGCATCGAACACAACATTCGGGAAGACTAACTGCCGTACCGTAAAAATTATTCTGCAGTTTTACAATTGGTTTGGTAATCCTCTCTGCCTAGATCTCTAGAGAAGTCCATTTTGCTCCTTTTCAGACTCCTTAAAGGAAAAGGTCCTCTAAGCGCTTGTCACTTCAAGCTCAATAAAAATTGAAGGTGACTAGAATCATCTTTTGTTTTTTTCTCGACTCTTTAAAATAGAAAAAACAAGTTGTGTCAAAGCGTCTAAAATTCATTTAATTCAAAAAACATTTTCCCCTTTTATTTTGAGTTGATCAAGTAATCTACAATCGTGGAAGAAAGTCAATCAAAACCCCGTCGTTCATGGAGAATTACGAGTCAACCATTGTTGACTCTGGAAGCGAAGCCATTCCGGATGAAGCGAACTCATTTAACCAGATCAAAGTCCCCTAGGTTGTTTGGAGTGAGCACTCCAACATCCTCAGGGACTCCGGTTACTCCGAACATTTCTGGAATCCCTGCCTCTACGGAAGAAATTTCACAACAACAACAGGACATTACAACTGATCCTAGTGTGACAGTCAACACCTCTACTCCTGAACCAATGCCATCTATAGCCGATTCAGAAGGTGTTACTCCCCAACCGTCTGCTGCTGTAGAAATTGCATCTTCTTCAACACCAGAAATATTTTACGGACTTGATGGTCTGCCTCTTCCTCCTGGATTGATTGCCATAAAAGAGATTGTGGAAGATCCTCCATCTAGAACTCCAACACAACTTGGAGCTAGGATCACCCTATATCCTTCTTCATCAGAGAATATTCACCCACCCTCGAAAGTTCCTGAAGAATCGCTGAGGAATCTTTTGGATAGACTTAATATGTCTGAACAACCGTCAACATCAAGGACTGTGTCACTCGACACAGTAATAGCAAAAGCTCCTTCTACTGTTCTGACAATGTTCGTCGGTGTGCCATCTGTCCCAACCAGCTTTCAATCACTAGATGGAGTCCATCCTAGGACTATTTCGACAGTATGGATTATTCCCGTTTGTTCGTCCGGAATTATATCTAGAATCTCTTAATTGAGTCTCGACAAATTGATCCATCACAAGGTCAATTTGGGAAAACTGGTCCCCAAAGGAAAATTATTCCTTTGAGCACTGGATTACCGTCGTATGGAGGGCCATATACCCTTTCATTTTCTTCCCCAGAAGGACAACCATGCGTGAGTTCGCAACAAAATTTAGGTTATGCTGGAATCACAACTAACGGTTGGGTACCAGTCCTGTCTCAACAACCAAGAGTTGTATGCTCAATACAACAAAGTTCACCTATGACAAACATTCCAACTACGCCGGCTATTATGGTTGTATCGCAAGTACAAGCATCACCAATTGTATTCCAACCTCAAGTTTTGCAGGTTGCAATATAACAATCTCTTGTACCTCCGACACAACCACAATCACCCACTAGTGGAATGGCATAGGTTCAAATAGGGAACCCTAACCCCCATCTTGGTCAAACAGTTAGTGTTGGACAACAAACCATGGCTTCACAACCATGGCTGGTGCAATACCAACAACCGCAATTCCAGCAAGCTTACCAAGGACATGAGCAACAAGTCTTTGCAAGTAATGGGCAACCGTATCAACCATATCATAATGGTTATGCCCATCAAAGTTACCAAAGTTACCAACATCAAATGCATTATGCTGGTATGCAAAGACCGACTGCTCAAACAATTCCATCTTATCCTGGGTATGCTCAACCAAGCCTAAATAAATAGTTGCCCTTCGTGGCAACTCTAGAGTTACCAGATCTAAGTCGACTAACGAATGATGCAATTGCCTACAACCCTTGGTGGCCGGCAATCACGCATAAACTTCTGTCGGATATTCCTAAATTCAATGGAAATCCGGGCGAAGACCCATCGAATCATGTGATGAAATTTCATCTATGGTGTTCGTCAAATACTCTCAATGATGATTCGATTCGGCTTCACCTCTTTCAAAGTGGTATATCGAACTGCCTAGAGCTTCATTTGATAACTTCAGTACCCTAGCCACAAACTTTTTAACCCATTTTCAATTACCTATTAGGTACGAAATAGGAAGCTGCTTACCAATTTCAAACAAATGACAGCCACTCATATATCTGATCATATTCATGAGTGGTAGCGTCCTCGCAGAATGGTAAAACATATGTTCCTGATCAGCTATTGGCTGAATGGTTTATTAAGTCACTGTTACCCGCTATTACAGAAGATGTGGAAAAGGGGGGAGTCTTCACTGAAGAGCAAGTCATTGCTCGTGCACAATATATAGACTTGATCTATACTCAGTCTGGCATGCTCTACGATAAAATCCCTGATGCTCCTAGACCAGAATTCTCCATCTCTCCGCCTCCTAAATCAAACAAGGACTCTCATGCCAGCGATGGTGTGATAGGCACGACAAGCACTAAAATCGCAAAGGCCACATCCAAAAAGGCCCGCATGGTTTCGAGTCAAGATGCAAATGAAGAACTTCTAGCCTTGGAAGTGAATGTTGTGTCAACAGACAAAGGCAAAGAAACCAAGCAACCAGTAGGCAAGAAGAAAAAACAAGGGAAGAAGAAAAACCAGGGAGACTCATCTCCTAGGAAACCTTCTGCAAACCCTTCTGGGAATGTGAAACCCAAAAATCTATGTCATATATGTGACGAGGGTCACTGAGCATGGGACTGTCCATTTAAAGAAGAACTTAGAGAATCTTTCAAAAGTTCAAAAACCTCGACTGTACTGACAGATCCGTTTCCAAACCTAGGAACGAACCTGGTTGCTAGCGAAAATGCTTCCCCGTCCCAAGTGCTAATGTTGTCAGTCTCGAAGCAACTGAATGATACTCTAATAACGACAAGGAGTAAAGATTACGGGAATCCATAGATGTTGAACAACAAGGATAAAGATCAACCAAGTAGTTCGACAACGACTTCAACAGAAGTCGTGCCACCCATCATTCCTGAATTAACAATTAAACCGCCAAAGGGAGTATTACAAAAATCGACGTTTAATCCTCGTGCCCAAGCAGCACAACACTATAATATAGTGGAGGATTTAGCTCAATCGCCATCCACGATGTCGACTCTTGAAGTACTGCAAAATTGCCCCTCCCAAAAGCAGGCTTTATTATCAGCAATAGGTGGGATTGACCCAACGGATTCCAATCTTGTATCTTTTAATCATAAAGGATATGACCCTCAGTTACCAACTCAACTAGCTTTCATCATTCAAGTGAAAGCCCTCAACAAAACTGTTCATAGAACAATTATTGATGAGGGGGCATCCACATGTATCATGTCGATGAGTTGCTAGAAAACTCTAGGGTCTCTATCCTTTTCGCGATCATCAACGACATTGAAAGCATTTGATGGATGCACATACACCCCATATGGAATATTAAGTAACTTGCAAGTCGAACTGGGGGACAAAACAATAGAGATTGATGTTGAAGTCATTGACGGAAACCTTGATTACAACATCCTACTGGGAAGGCCCTGGATATATGCCATGGCCGTCGTTGTGTTGACCTATTTCAGGAAGATTGCATTTCCCTTCCAAGGAGGAATCACACTCGTCGACCAACAAACCTTCCTCCCCAATAGTTCACAAGTTACGGGAAGCATTCCAATGATCCATGGAAGCTCTCACTCACTTCAAAATGTCAGAGTAGGCCTCCTAAAAGAACCTGCCTTGATGGGTACTTTTGCCCTACCACCTCCAAACAATATGGTGGAAGTGGCCACAGTGGAAACCTGTAATATGATATCTTCCATAAGATTCAGAATATTCCTAAACATTTTGTCAGCATGGATTGTCGCCCTAATAAAAATATTGTAGCAATCAATTTTCTTGGCCTGGGGGGCAAACCAACGCTCGACGAGTGTTTGGATAGATAGGTCTAAGGAATATGGCACCTCTTCAGATTCTACAGACGAAGGAATCATTCAGCTAATGATGATAGAAGAGGCACTAAGGGAAGATCACCACCATCATTCCAATCTTCTGAATTACCAAGAATATTGTTCCAGTGACCCTAATCATCCTTCAAATACTGTAAATATGGTGGATTATGAGGATAGTTCTTTTACTGTGTCAACCTCATTAAAAAATGAAATGACTCCCTTTCCAAATCGAGTCTTTGATTACGATCTTTCAAAGATCTCAAAGGTAAACCTTCATTCCAACCATCGAGTTAAATGAAATGAAGCTTGGGGGGCATGCACCTCGATTTGCGTTATTATGCTGGGGGCATGCAAACTCCACGAGCAATTTTAGCACATAGTTCAAGCTCGTTAAAAAATAAGCATAAGTCATGAGCAAGTCTTTCCCCTAGCGTTTAAGCTCATTAAAAAATGAACCGGTAAATAACCATTGTGAATGCCTTATCACCAGCTTTTGAGCCTTGGTCGTGTTCTCGCAATCACCTCCACTCTGTTTTTAGCCGATCATTCACCCCCATATGATTGTTTACTCCTTCGAGGAACATCTGCGAAGAGTGATTCTGTTAGCCATCCTTGTGACACTACCATGATTGGAAAATTCCAAATCTTACCGGGAATTAGCTGCTACCCAAAACTATCACTCATTCCTCGAAAACGAGTCTTCTTTAAGCTATTTTCACTTGACTCATAAAATATGAAAATATTGCCAAGTGATTGGCCTCTCTGGCTCGTAAAAGGCATCGGAAGTGCCATCCCTCCTCCAGATTTTAATCTTTTTGGACCTGAGGGATTATTACACAAAAAGATCGAGTGCTTGTCTTGTTCGGCTCGTTAAAACTATCGAAAATTCATCCCTTTTGTGTTATTTTATGCTTTTTCGGACTCAAGGGATTATACAACGAAAAATAATCTTCAGAGTCTTCTTTCCATTTCTTTCAGACTCTCTAAAATTGAAAGATACTGAGTTATATTTGTCATTAAACTCGTTAAAACTAAATAGCGACAAACTCATCCAACAGGACGAGAACGAGTTTCACTGTTGCTAGGCTCGCTAAAATATAGCGACAGGTTTGCCCGAAGGGAGGATTATAGAACAAGCATATGGTATCCTCCTTAAGATTGACAAAAATAAAGAGGTACTAGTCAGCAATGATTGGGGAAAATTGGGAAGAAGACAAGAAGAAACTTTATTGGTAGCAAGTTGCTCTTGAACATGAAACTTTCCTTCCTCATCCATGCCGGGTTGGGTTGTTCCGTTCACTCGTCTTCACCATTGGTCCGTCACACCATCCATCTCTGGGGTTAACGCTACCAATCCATTGTTAGTGTCACCGATATGTTCAAGAGAAGTCATTCAGACAATTCACCTGAGTCTCACCCCACTGTAATACATTCATGCTTCATTCCTTCATGACCGCCACCCTGAACCACATATCGTCAGTTTGTTTTCACCTCCAAAATCATTTTCTTCATTCCATGTCGTTGATGTGGGATTCATTAAGGACCTCCTGCGACGGGTCACTTCTTGTCGACATCAGCTCATTATCCAAGAAGTTGACTTAGGAACAACCCTTTCAGTACTT
>APFE030743617.1:168461-184172 GCA_000404065.3 Pinus taeda
GAACAACCCTTTCAGTACTTTGAAGCTTGCATGCCTCAATGGCAAGTTTCTCACTTTCGGTGACAGGTTTACATCAATGGCCTTCGATCGAATGATTTTACGTGGTGTTCGATGCCAAGTTCCTTTTCACACCACATAAATTGTATTGTGGTACCTTGAGGGTCATTGTCATTATTGGTGATTCCTCTCGCGCCTGTTAACAGCTTACATCATTGGTTGGTAATCAGGCGATGTCCTTCCATGTTCGACTCCAGAACATTTTTCACATGGATCAACTGGTACTCCGAGTGAAGATTGAACGAGTTTTGAAGACCCCGGATCTAGTTTCATCCATCTGAGCTGCAATATATTTAGGAATATAAAAACATCTAGTGTACATCATTGCTGAACAGATGATCATCCAAATCAAGGATGATGTGTCCATATCATCAGTTTGTCACACAGAAGATTGTTTATCCTATGTACATGAAAATGAATTTATAAAGCTGAGCATGGGAATGCCTGCCTCAGCTAGATCATGAAAAATGTTGTCAAAATAATGTATTGTATTGTATTTTATTACAGGTCGCCTCCCAGCTCGGAAAAACTTCAGATCCTCATAGTAAAGCATTTCACCCGACATCAAAAAGATTAACGACCTCATGCTTTAGGGGACAACTGTTATAGAAATTTTTGGGCACTACAACCCCCATCATAAATGTCCATAAGATGAGGGCTCCTAAGTCCCTAAAAGTGTTGCTTCACTGCCTAAAAGAACAAGGTCAGCTGATTACATCATCTCCCAGAAGTTCTCCACTAAAAACTGCTCAGAAATGGTAAAAACTGGACCATACTGAATGCCCAGTGCAGAGAGTGCGATGCATAGCACCTAATACACATGGGAGGTGTGATGCATACTAAAACGTCCTTCTACAGGGTGCGATGGACGAGAATAGACAAGTGGCGGAGACAGTTTGGTAAGTGGATGATCAGGGAATCTTCTAGAAACTTCTCATATGACACTTGCCTCTCAGAATTCGCTCAAGGATGAGTAAGAGATCAATGAAATCTCCAAGTGGAACCAAGAACTATCAGAGAGAGGACACTAATGAAAAACCAATAGCTGACTCACATCTTTGCAAAAATATATATATGGATCTCTCATCCCAGAGATCCAAGGGGTTGCGGGCTAGAATTTTGTAATCTATAGAGAAGTGTTGTCAGTATTCTTGTGTACATTCACAGTTTTGGGTGATTTTGCTTTGCTTGAGGTGAAATAAGGGCTTCTTAGCTGGAGGATGATGCTGGGTCAGAGCTGCTCATGGTTGTAATCCTCTTGCTACATTTACATGAATAAAGCTATTCTTGTTTCCTTCCATATCCTAGTGTACTCGTTTATATGTGCTTGTATATGGTTAATGTACATCTGATCCTACATTATTTGTGAATTTAGATCCTTGTTTCTTGCATAGTAGTATGTTGCTATGATTCTACAGGTCCCTTTTGAAGCTGAGCAGACAAAGAGCGAGCAACAAAACTCTATCAAGAAGGAGAGGGAATCGAGCGCAAGACTCAGGTTGGCCCTCTTGGTTCTCCTCTCATCTATTTTCATAAAAGGAATCAACAATAGACTTTGATTGTTTGTTTCTAAGATAGCCACACATCTTAGTGGGAATAGCAGCATTCGTGTGGACACTATTCCCGTATAACAATATTCCCCCATGGTTAGCTTGATATTATGGCACCTTCCAGAGAAATTTATAGTTCCTCCATTTGCAACCATCCCTTGAAACTCTGGTGCTAGATATAGGAAGAAATTCAATTCCTTGGTTATCTTACAATGAATAAAATTATGGGTACTATCCGAATAAATCACCACTATTAAATTTTTCTTCTTGATATATCCTTCTACCTTGAGAGTTTGAGGAGTGTTAGTTCCTACCAATGCATTAAAAGATATGGTCGAATTCATTTCTTCTTTCTCTGGGGTTGGTTCTTGATGTATATCCTCCTCTTTTGACGTTTCTTGTTCCTTTTCTTCCTCCTCTTCACAATCTATGTAGAATAATTTCTTCTCAGCACACTTATGATCATTAGTGTATTTTCTATCACAACTGTAACAAAGACCTTTTTCTCTTTTTTCCTCCAATTTTTGTGGATTCAACCAGGTAGGTTGTGGAAGGCTAGGAGTAGCAACACTTCCATCTTATAGTTGTGAGTGGTAGACTTCCTTGTTGCCATAATTTTTCTTTCAAATTTTCTTGCCACTTGAATGCCTTCTCAAATGAATCATGTTCCCAAAGGCGAACCTCATGTTGGATGTTATCCTTCAAGGTACCTATGAAGGCATAAATCCTATGCTACTCTAGAATATTAGTTACCCTAATATTCAATTTTTGAAAGTCCTCAATGTGCTCTGGATTTGAACCCTTTTGTTTGAGATTTATCAATTGGCTAAAGTAGGTGTTGCTCTTTATATCCTCATATTGTTCTATCATTTTTTCTATAAAAATTGACCAAGTGACAAGTGGTTTGTGAGCACAAATCCATAGATACCATACAAATTGATTGGGTTCTAAATATAAATATGCAATGTGTACCTTTTGTGTGTGTTTCACATCATGTGGATCAAAATATTTTTCCATCTATAGTATCCATGTTACCAAATCCTTGCCATCAAACTTCCTCATATCATTATTTGGAATGTGGTTGGTCTTCAACCCAAAGCTAGGGTCTCTAAATTCATTATTAACATTCCTTTTATTCTCATCTTGAGTTTCATGGAATACCTTGTTGCCATTAGGAAGAATTTCTTATAGCAACTTTGTCAAACCTTCCTTCAAACCTTCGATTTATGCTTTTAGACCATCCTTCAAACCTTCCATTTTTGTTTCTAAACCATACTCCAAACCTCCCATTTCCATTTTTATTTTTTATTCTAAACCATCCATGTTCCATTTTAAACAATGCATATTAACATTCATCATTGCTTCCAATTCATTTTTGGTTACTCTTTGTGAGAGTGAAATTTGTTGTACTTGATCTTGTAATTTTGATATATCATGTTGCATTTCTTCCTCTTCTTCATGTGTCATATTAGATATTTCTGGTTTCTTATTGGGTGTATCCATTTTTTATTTTGTGAGCCATATTGGAAATAATTATATATATTCTTCACTATGTCCTTTGAATCGATTCAAACTTATTTTTCAAACAAAATCTATGCAAATTTAAAAAAATACACACCTTTTCAATTGTTTTTGGGAGCTTGATTTTGAAACTATTTTATCTATGTAATTTTGGTTCTCTAAGGTCTTAAATTCAGCCCTCTGGTAGCACTCTAAGTATTCTTTCCAACCCCACAAGTCAGACCAAGATTGGATTATTCCAGAAAGGGTTATGCTAAATATACACAGGTTCAGTAGAGTGAACTTGTATGGAGTGCCACGTGTCATTATTTCTATCTTCGACCCTCAAAATGATATACGAAAAACTAAAGTCTGTTTTGTTTTAGTCATTTTCTACAAAATTCAAATTTTATGCTCATGTAGAAATTTATGACAATTTTCCCTAGATCATCTATTTGAGATGGAATTCTAGAGCGTGCAAAAACCCTGAATTCCTTAGATCATATATATGAAAATGTAGAAAATCAAGATCTAAAATTCATACACGAAGTTCACAAATATTTCAGATCCATGAAGTTACAAATTCAGCTTCTGAATCCTCGTAGAAAAAAATTATAGTGAAAATTACAAGATGGCCTATTTGAAGAAGCAAAACGCTAGAATCCAAAGCTCTGATACCAAGTGTTATGCAACCAACTCACAAAATAGAAGGAAATATAGATCAACACTTGAAAATTATTCTCTTAGAGGGGGAAACCTACTTTACGTTACATAGATGAAAAATTCTTGGATGATACAAATGATAAGGCCTTCTTGGTATATATAGGAGTCTAAGGGGTCACAATGTAATCAAATCCTACATAACAATAATAATGTAAGGGCACAACAATAACAATAGTGGGCTTCTGTTGGCAAGAACAATAACAACATGAGGGATATATGGGCACAACAATAACAATAGGTGGCTACATTAACAATAAAAACAAGGGGAATACATTAGTATTATAAGGACCTAATAGATATGTCTAGGATGCTAATCATGCGATTGACTAGTCTGTATTGTAGGTGAAACCAGAGGGAGAATTCCCAGAAGAACCACATTTCATATTGCAATGGAAACAACTCATGCTTTGAAACAGAGAAATCAAGTAGGTTAAAGTGCACTGGAAGAAATTTAATCCCAATGAAGCTATATGGGAGATGGATGATTAGATGCAGTCTTTATATTCTTCATTATTTTCTATTTCAAGAAAATGAGTTTTGGTATATGTATATGTATATAGATTTTATTTTAAATACCGGCAATGAGCTAATTTTTATAAATATCCAAATAAGCCATATTGTTTGTTTGTTTGTTGTTTGTTTGTTTGTTTTTTTTTTTTTTTTCAGCAGGATGTCATTGTAAATATTGGATTGAGTTATGTTATAAAGCTCCATGGGTAGTATGATTTGTTTTCAGTAGTTTGTTGGTCATAGATGTCATAGAATACTGAGGACGATGTTCCCCTAAGGGGGAAGGGTTTGCAACAAACTTGGTTGATTTTCCATGTAACTAAAATAAGACCAAGGTCATGGGACATGTATTCAAGCTAAATGTTGGGAAAAAAATAGTGATGGGTATCACTTGTGATTAATTAATGGCTATGGAAATTGGCAAAGGAATTGGGAAAGGAAAAGAGGAAATAAATGGCATTTTAATTATGAAAATAAGTAAAATATGAGAAAAGGAAGGTGAAGAGACACAAATTTGCATGCAAGGGAAATTAGAGGAAAAATTAAGGAAAATGAAGAAAATAGAGGAATCAATGATAAAAAGGATTCAGAGAACCAGTTCACCACTTTTTGTCATTTCAACATTTTTCAGTTCAATAATTTGGCTATCTCATTCATTCTCTCATTCTCTCATACTCATGCATAATTAGAGAATTCTTGGAGAATACTTGGGGAACTCTAGCATTCACTTGGATTTGGAGAAATAAGGAAAAGGAAAGCAGGGAACGCAAGGAAACAATTGGATCAATAACTATAGCTCGATTGCTTTGTAGGTAACAGGTTGCATGTGTGGTTTCCTTGTTGGTTTTGGATGCATGGTATATACATGGATTCTTTGGTATGTGTTACCATTGGCATGTATATTTTCCTTGATTGATAGTGGTGTTAGCCTTGCCATGTAATTTCTTGGATAGCCATGGTGTTCTGGTTTTCCCACTTGTTTTTTTTTCATGCTCCCTATGGTCGTGGGTTAGAAAAAACACTCTAGAATCCCTGGAACAATTTTCATTCATTTACTAGTTCCTAGAGACATTGGTTGGGACAAACGCTTTGGAGTCCTTGGTGGGTTGAGTTATGAGTCCTTGGGGTCGTGGTTGGAAAAAATGCTCTAAAGCCCTCAAAGGCTATGGGCTGAGTTATTAGTTATGGGAGCCATGGACAAATTGGGTAAAGACCGATCTAGTTGATGTTAGTGATTTCTAGATTTTAAAGGTGGAATCATTGTGGTTGAGGGTTGAGGTGATTTTTCCTCTAGAAGCCCTAGTTGGTTTTGTTTTTTTTTACTCCATGTGATCCCACATTCATGCTTGGAATATGCTACGAGGGTGATTGATTGAAGGAGAGATTTGGTTCAGCCCAATCTATGGTGGGGTGGTATATGGAAGTCCCTGACTTGGTTGGAATTTTCATATGTTAACAAGATCTATTTTCCTATTGTGATTTATGAGCACTTGTACTGGTTATCATGTTTACATTATGGATTATTTTCCATGGTTTCTATATTATTTATTTATGGTTATATGATGTAATCTATCTATGGGTCTTGACATGTTTTGATAAGTTATTGATTGGTTTATGGATGTATGGACTAACAAGTGCTATTACAACTAGCTACAGAGGGTCTATAGGCTTCTCGGTGATTCTCAGATGAATACTATCAATTTATGATCAGATATGGATTCATGAATTGTAGCTTAAATGTTTTCCATATATTTGATGAAATGTTTGTTATGGATTAGGCATATTTGGGTCAAGTTATTGCTTGGGTTTTTATTGAGTGGCTTTATCATTACCTTTGATTGCATTATGGAAGTTTCAGGAAATTCTGGATAACAGTCTAAAGGTTGGCCTAAAAGGTGGCACAGATCTTGGGAATGCATGCTCAGATCTGAAGGATTTATGCCATAAATACATTGAAGGAGGCTTGTGCATGTAGTTGGATTCCTATAACTACACCCTTGCCTTGTTGTGTGCGCGGTTGGGTTGTTAGGTCAAAGAAAAGGGTTCCATCTTAGGGATTGATCAACTGGGGTGGTTTTTTAGCTCATGTGTGATTTGTAGTCCCTGTAGTATGTTAACATGTGTTCATTTTGAAGGCCCCACTTCCTTAACTGAGACTTGGAGGTCGGGTCATGTCATATTGACACTCATCTAATGTTTACACTAATGAGCTTATGGATTTAGGTAAATGTGGGAGTGGTGGTCACAGATTGGTATCAGAGCTTCCAGGTTAAAACACTTGGACTAGATGGGCTAGATGTGATCGTTATGCATGCATGTTAGTTTTCAATGTTTTTTTTGTGCATGCATTGTGGTGGTCATTGTTGTGGTTTGCATCATCATGATGAGATTGGTGTGTTATGATGATGATATTAATGTTGTCAATTTGTTAGTGTCATTATGTTTGTATGTATATCATGATAATCTAGACTGATTTGTGTAGATGAGATAACCTCCCTTGAATTTCACTATGGTATGTTTGACTATGTTTATATTTGATTTATCTAACATGGTATGTTTGCAAGAAGAAGAAGATCAAAGATGATGAGAAAAATGGTGGATGACAGTTCACATGACTCTCCTTAAAAATCAACTGAGAAACAAGGAGATGAGTACTCTCTTGATTTAGTAGACATGTTGAGAAGTATAAAGGAACGGATTAGAAGTTGAAAAGTAGATAATGATAGGATAATTCTGTCACATGAAAGGCTTGCTAGAGCTCAGGATAACCAATTAGAGGTCAATGTAGTGATCCTTCAGAGTTTATCAGATTTGTAGAGACAAGTTGATCTGATAATCACCCTATGAGTGACACCAGTTGAAGTTTTATTAAACAAAAGGTATTACAAACTCATGTGCTGGTGTGTGTTCTGTGTTATTTAAGTAATGGATCGATCATATTGCTAATACACAGACATTTAAATGGAAATACAACAGAGAAATACAGCAAGCAGCCATAGAGACACAAGTAATTTTAATAAGGATTTCACCCTATTCTTCAGGGCTACATCTCCGATCTAGCTTTCAGTGGTGGCCTTGTTTTATTGTGTCTTTAAATAGAGAATTACAATACAGGGACTCAATGTGAGTTCTCCTGAAGTAGGTTTTTCTTGGCAGGGTGGCTCTTGGATTCCCCAAGCCACTGGAGTACACAGTCTCTTCTTCCCACCGGCTCTGTGACCTTCTATTCTACAGTGGTAAGAGCCCAATGTGGTGCTCAGCCTAGATAGATCCCTCTATGGGGTGGCTCGAACCTCTCAAGCTTGGTGGTGCTCGACGCTATCGCCACGTCATCTCGGCCCTCTGTCTCTTCCTGCTTTTCTCTTGCTTACTGCCTTGTTCTCTATGTATTCCATCCTCCTCTCGAGATTCTGGTCTTTTTCCTTCGTCTCTCGGACCTCACTCCGACTTCCACTTGACTGTGTATTCTATCTCCATTCATGGCTTTTAGCCATTCGTTTATGTGCCTATTCAGTTCCTCTTTCACCTCTATTGATTTTCCTTCTGCAGTTGCGCTTGGAGTTCCATGTTCGGCGTCAGCATGAACGCTCAGGGAGTGGCCACGTGTCCTCATCTGAATGGTGCCTGCCTGCTCCTCGGTTTGTTTCTTTGGTTACATCGTGGATGTGTTCTTCCTCCACCGTGGCAGTCAAACAGATTCCAAATCCCTTTAGAACGTAGCTTAATTCCCTATTCATTCCACTTCCTCCATCGAGCAAAATCTTAGCCATCCGATCTAGGCTCCTCCAGATCCAACGTCATACGCACATCCCACACGGTTGACTTGCTCGACTGATAGTGTGCAATCAACGATGGTTTTCTCTTTCCTCTGCCACCACGCGTCGCTCATTGAGTGGGATCGCTCTGCTCTTCTCCAAAACCGTTTACTGTTTGAGGGCGCCTCGATCAATACCGTCGGTTTCTAGAATGCGGTTCCCACCTTTGTCCTTTTAGCACTTTTTGTTTCTCCACCTGTGGTTCTCTAGCTCCCAACGCGACCAAGTGCTTAAGGCTCCTCCATTTCGGCCCTGTTTGCCTAGCAATGCGCGATTAGGCGCTAATCGTGCATCAAAAATCACCTTATTTTCCTGATCCACGGCTCCCACGGGCTACTTTGACCTCCTGCGCAGTCTCCATGGGCCTAGGTCAGCATGCTTTGACCAAGGTCCTCATCGTTCCATGCTGGCTGCCATTGCCACCGATTCAAGGTATTTTTGATGTTGTTTTGGATCCTTTAAAGATTTGTTTCATCCCAATACAGTCATGGTTCTTTGATAGTCTTTTATGGATCCAATTCGGATCATGGCCTTCCCACTGAAAAAAATATTTTGGACCACCAAAAGTTGGTTTTCTTCAAGCATTGACTAAGTGAGGAAATTGTTGTTTCACTTGCCCAATCTCAATCCACTTCGCATTACTAGGCTTCAAACCTTTAAGCCCAATCCTGAGGTATTCCACCTGTCCACTGCGCGTCGTCCTTACCTTCCTATCCAACACTGTGTCTTCCCGTAATTCATTAAGATATTCAAGTAGCAGGTCATCAATAGAAGGTAATTGACTCTAGTCTTCAGGGTCCTCAATCATTGAAGGTTCAAACAACCTCAAGCAATCTGCGTTCAAGACTGAGTAGATGTGCATGTAAGCTGGAAGATCAAGGCGAAAAGCATTTTCACGAATCATCTCAAGTATCCTGAAGGGTCCATACCTGATAGGTCTTAGCTTTTTACTTTCACCTTGCATCGCGTCTTTGCTGATATACAGCCAGACTTGGTCTCCAACTTGGAAGCTATGCTGCATCTAATGCTTATCGTGCCTAGCCTTGTACTTGGCCTGACTCTTTTCCAGTTGTTCCTGTACTGCCTGGTGGATCTCCTGGATCTATTCAATGAACCTAGTTGCCTTGTCCACATCACTGTGTTTATCAACCATGGTATCTTTACCAAAGACAAAATCCAAAGGAGACCTTGGTATGAAACCAAAACATGTCTCAAAAGGAGATCCCTATGTAGAAGAGTGTTTGGCTCTATTGTAAGCATGTTGCACATAACACAAGTGTTCATCCCAAAGCTTAGGGTGTTTGCTGCAATATCCTCTCAGTAACTGGATCACCGCCCTGTTAACTACTTCTGTCTGGCCATTTGTTTGTGGATGAAAAGTTGTGATTTTCTTCAATTTGGTGTCCATTAGTTCCCACAGACTTGACCAAAATTTCCCCACAAATCGGGTGTCTCGATCAGATACAATAGAAGTGGGTAATCCAAAATGAACCCATACATGTTCAAAGAACAATTTCGCAGTTTGTTCATTTGTAATCTATTTACTACAGGGTATCAAAATACACATTTTGCTAAACCTATCCACAACAACATATAGATAATCATGACCTATTTTGAGTGATATTTAGGTCGATTTTATTCCTCTCGAAAGGATGAATTAAATGAAGTCATAATATACATAAAATGAGTTTTCCAAAGTGGAATTTGACAAAAGTTTCATATTTTATCACTCCCTCTCAACTAGGGAGAATTCCACTTGCATCATGTTCATGTATCGTCATTTTTAATCTTGATTCCTCTCTTTCTTATTCTTGATTATCCCTGCCCATATGTTTAAAATTATTAAATCTAAAATAATAATATATTTGACATCAAAGGGGAGCTTAATATACCATGCTCTGTCCATCGGGCTACTACTCGAAATCCCTACTAGCGATCTACTACCTAGAATCTCAGCCAGTGGGCTATTACCTGAAAATATCAGCAGGGTGTCAAATCTATGAACCGTATCAACATAGGAGGTCATATCATTAGGGATAAAATCTCAACCTGGAACTACATTAGGGATCACACCTTGACCCATAATCTCATGGGGGAGTTATTACTACGATCCCATATCGAGCAATAGGTGATATAGGGGAGCTAAAAATCAACCCATCCTATTGCCTAATGATCTTCCCAATAATGACCCTCAAGATTCATGTGGTAGAACACATGCATCGTAATCAACTTGGGTTGTACACTCTCAACCTATTGGGTAGACGAGGAGTGGTATTCCCAACAAACCCAACTAGTGGGTATGATGTAAACTAAGGTATACTCTGCAAAGACCAAATTAGGGTGAGCTACTACTCCAACCCTCTACGTAACAAATATGAGAGAAACATCTACAACCCTAATTTCTATAGATACCTCAACCCTAAGAGCCCTCCATCTCAATTCCTCACCCTGCGAGCTCAGACAGGGGGGAAGATTTGGCTCATTGTTCTCGATCAGTCTTGCTCTTTGTAGATCAGAAACATATCATCATGATCATATATGGTAATCATCATGTCTCAATAGTAGTTGTATTTTTTTCATGTCATGTTAGAACCAAATATACATATGTATCAAAAAACAGATACCATAGTCATCCTCCCTCTCAAGGAGGTGCCAACCACAAGCCTAATCTTGTCTCGTAATTATCATTGTCTCAATATATGAAGGTATTTCATTCCTAGCTATATATGGGATTTTCTGGCAATCAAATCCCACTCTCTATCATTGCAACGTATCCATGTGATATCCAAGACTTTCTTAAACATCTTTCCAAAAAGATTCTTAATCCCTTCACATAGCTAGTAATGTTGGCAACCTCGCACTCAACCTCAGTTGTGTTGAAGGATACTAACCTCTAATCCAAAAACATCATGGCAGAATCTCATACTAAGGCAGCACTCAAATGTGCTCATCTCATAAATAATGATCTCAATCATCATTAATACATCCAAGTAGTCACATATCACATAAATAATGTCTTAGTTCGAAAAATATTCATTCCATGCAAATATCTCAAAGAGTTCTCGGTGGAAACTCTATGTGTATGAAGTGGCTCAATCATGAATTGACTCAGGTTCTATGTACAAAATATATGTATATGGATGAGTTTTCAATCAGAGCATCAATGCTTCAATCAATTGTTAACTGCTAAACTAATTTCAACAATATCTCTTCACAACTTCTTGAAATTCAATCAGAGTGTCCAAGGATTTGTATTTCAACTTTCCAACACTTCTTCAATAGCTTCGCAATATAGATTTTCTTTTCCCAACTTTAGAAATCGTTTCATCATGCCTGATTCATTATTTCAAGCTTCAGAATCCATCTCCCTCTTACTTAGATCATCAAAGGCTCATTACCCATCAATAGTAGGCTGCCAACATATAAAACCAAAATCAAAATCAAAATCATACCTTGGAACACTTCTGAAGTATATGTTTGGATCCACACATCATCCTGGCTTCACCATATAACTGCCAATGTAGACACATCAAGGTCGAGGAGCTTTCTTCATACAATTCTCTCTGCAAACATAACACTTTACCAAACCAATATATTCAGCCTTACACAAATCAATATTGTACAATCAAATCAACCAAGTCATATTATCAATGTTTAGATGCCAAATCAGATCTAATATCAAAATCATCAATGTCACAGTATCAGATTTTTTAGACTAGGTGATAGATAGAGAACTCATCAAGTCATGACTTCATCTATTATCATGCCAGCAAGTTTTCATTTAATTATCAAACCAATCTTCATTAAGTCATCCTCATGATCATAATATAAGTCACTAGATGCAAATGCATATACTAAGAATAGGTTCCATCCAACTATTGTGAGATTAATTCACACTGAATCACAATTATCAATACTTTAACCATTATGCTAAGCATAAGAAGGCCAATACAAAACCATTATCAAATACCAATATTATTCAATAAAAGTCAGTATGCCCATATAACACTGTTATCAAGGAAAATCATCAGCCGTCAAATCAAATCATTAGTCATCAGGTCAAATCCCAAATTTTTTATCATAGTGAAATCTATAGTCCATAACATATTTCAATCAATTATAAGTCATTATCATGTCAAAACTCCAAACATTGCTCATCTATATCAATCAACAAAATCTAGTCAAGCTCTTACAACAACAACTTCAATGATTAAATCCTAACGACATATCTATATGCATATCTCAGTCACCTGAAAACACAAGTTTAGTCTACATATTCATATTATAGTAAACATTCGAATTTCCCTTCTCATAGAACTTTATGTTGTATGCTTCATGTATTTAGGATTGATATCCTTCAGGTAAACATCTAATTTCATGCACAAAAATGCATTTTTGTGTACTTCAAGAATAACCGCATCCATAGGCCTTCTTCTATGCGGTTGGGAGACTAGAGTTGCACCCTTGACCTTACTTATGTGCACATAAGAGGCTACAGTCACACCTGTAAGTGTGATTTCAAGCGAATGAGGCTTAAAGTAAGGGAAATCTCTCTCTTGTCAGTTCAGAAATTTACAACAGACCAAAAATATCATATATTTGTCTATTCATGCCCATAAATAATATTTCAATAGTAAGGAATACATATAATGATAATATGAGTAAGGGATCTTTGAGAGAATCTCCCCCTTAGCGGGAAGCCACTTCAATCATCTTCATTCAAGTCATCAATATGTGTATAATGAATAGATCTGTTAGATCATAAAGTCAAACATATATACATCATGGTCATAACCTGGTAGCATCATCTATTTGATCAATACATCATGACATCAATATTTCAACAAGGGTTAGAGTCAAATATATAATAGGAGTATACTTCAAGAATCATGATCACAACATTATTTCTTTGTCACATAACTTAGTCAAGTCAAGGCATTCAGTTTTACCATATGCCATAGTTACTAAACACATAAAAAAATAAACAGGGTCAACAAAAGATATTGAATATCAATTTCATTGTTATACTTCTATCATCGTGGCTATCATGCCTTTCACAAACAATATCAATAGTATCAAGTTACCATCTATTAGAATCAAGGTGCTAGCCTTCTTCATGGGATCAAGATATCCAAAATGATAGATGTTAGTCAAACATAAAGTATACTAATATATCAAAGATCAATAATAAACAGCTTCATAGAATTAAGAAGTTCACATGTCGAAAGCATAAAATACCTGCTTACTACTAAGTGCATTATTTCATCATAGGAACCATGGACCCAAACCATTTTCATATGCATTTATGAGCCATTTGAGAAGGAGGCATTGTCAAGTCAATTTAACATTCTTAAATTGCTCTACATAAATTATCAATCCAGGTATCGTAAACTAATGAAGTGTGGTGCACCATATGTGCTTAGTTAACCTTTTTCTTACTTCATTGTTTTATAGATTTTATTTTGTTTTGGGTTTTGTTTTTTGTTGATATCCTAAAGTGTCTAATGCAAATGGAAATCCTATTCTAAGGTCTTAAGAATACTTTTAAAAGTCAAGTATGGATGTATATTTCAATACAAGGTTTATGTCCCTACTGGTAACTTCCAAAACTTAGCACTTCAAAAGATCTCAAAACATGTTATTGATGGAATTAGTACTTAAACAAAAGTGTAAATATGCAACTACTTCAATAAAAAAAAAGATGAAATATTAATCATGAAATCACTGTCTCTGCTGTTTGTCTAAATACGGAAATAAAAGTTAAGCTATTGCACTCAAACAAATCAAAAACTGCAAACTAATAAAAGTAAAATCAAATCACATCATTCATAGTTCGATTCCTCGCTAAGTAGTCTAAGCTATGGATTTCAAAGATAATCGTCAATGATATGAGCAAGTTGATATCTAATTGCAGGAAAGTAAAACTAAAATCAAATCACATCATTCATAGTTCGATTCCTCGCCAGGTAGTCTAAGCTATGGCTTTCGAAGATAATCGTCAATGATATGAGTAAGTTGATATCTAATTGTAGGAAAGTAAAAGTAAAATCAAATCACATCATTCATAGTTCGATTCCTCGCCAGGTAGTCTAAGCTATGGCTTTCGGAGATAATTGTCAATGATATGAGCAAGTTGATATCTAATTGCAGGAAAGTAAAACTAAAATCAAATCACATCATTCATAGTTTGATTCCTCACCAAGTAGTCTAAGCTATGTCTTTTGGAGATAATCATCAGTGATATGAGCAAGTTGATACCTAATTGCAGGAAAGTAAAACTAAAATCAAATCACATCATTCATAGTTGGATTCCTCGCCAGGTAGTCTAAGCTATGGCTTTTAGAGATAATCATCAATGATATGAGCAAGTTGATATCTAATTGTAGTAAAGTAAAACTAAAATCAAATCACATCATTCATAGTTCGATTCCTCACCAGGTAGTCTAATCTATGGCTTTCGAAGATAATCGTCAATGATATGAGCAAGTTGATATCTAAATTAACTAACAAAGCAAATGAATAAGACTGAAATCAAAGCATAACTAAAATTGAAAAGCTAAAAAGCAAAGTCAACAGAGAAGTAAATCTCATGTCACTATTTGATGCAAAAACATGTAAAGAAAAACTAATCTACAATCAACTGGTTGAACACACTTACATGAATTATAATTGCAAGAATGGAAAATCTAAACTATCAAACTTGAAAGCAATAAAATGACATGATGAAATCAAAGAAAAATTACAAAATAAAATATACTTTACCTTACATTCTAATGTGCTCCATGGCATCTACTTCACATCTCTTTCCATGTTGAGAACATCAAAGCTTTATTCAAATTCTTCAAAATTACAAAGTACAACAAAGCTCTCCAAAGCTTTCAAAAGCCATCAAGGAAGAACTACAAACTCCAAGCTAAATAACTAAAAGCCAAGCCAAGCTAGCTGAGACTAATAAGCTAAGCTAACAAATGAAGGAGAGAGATCTCTTATTTATACAAAACGATGAGAAGCCATCTCATTAATGAGAGTCCATGAATCTCTCCCTATACCTCTAGAGTCCTAATCAAAATAGGAACTGATAAGACACATGTATTTTTAGAATTACAATACAATTAGGAGATGTGACACATATCCTCATGATCCCATGATTCTTTCCACTCAAATTCGAATTTGGCCTTAGAGTGCCACATAAGGGTCTTCTAAAAGCCTCCTTTCAACCTACACATGTCAACAATCTCAACCCATTTGTTAGGTATAAGCATATGCACATTATTTTCTAATTCTTAACCACAAATTCACTTAAAAGGCTTAGAATTAATAAAGTTTGAAAAACATAAATGTGGCCCAATGATAATGAATGTGGTAACATAGTAGTGAAATGAAGGTGATATAATGGACAAAATAGTAAAAGTGTAATGGAAATGAATGACATTTTCAAGACTCAACATACCCCCCAACTGAAGCTATTGCATGTCGTTAGGCAATATATATTACATTAACTCTTTTGATCCTTGAGCTTTGGCTTAACTTTGCATGATATCATTTGATAACTTCAT
>APFE030743617.1:200042-214201 GCA_000404065.3 Pinus taeda
GTTGTTAAACCCTTGATTTTGTTGCCCCTGCCAAGGTCTCCTTGCAACAAAACAGAGAGACTCGATGGTATTTGTATCTTCTTGAAAGACCGCTTTTAGCCTAGGGATCGAAGGACAATCCTTGGTTTCATGATTCTCTGAACAGATTACACATGTTTCTACAACCTTTGCATCCAAGGGACATTCCCTTAGAGCATGTTTCTTTCTACATTTTGGGCAAAAAATGGCTAAAGATTCAACTTCTGCTTTCTGCTTATTGTGGATCTTAAGAGTGTCTAGTTGCTCACTAAGACTTCCTAAGATATCAGTTTTGAATTCATCAAGCATGTTTCCAATCTTAGTCCTACTTACCGATCCAGTTGCAGATTTGTTTGCTCTGAGGAGAGAAGGATCTCTAGGCCCTTTTTGAGTTTTAGATTTCCCCGTGAGAGATGGACACATAGCTCTGCTATATCATGAAGTGGAAGTGGAGATATGTCTCCTTTTCCAATCATGTTCAAAATATCTATCCATTCATATCTAATGGCTTTTAATAGAAGGGCTTTCAAGGTCTCCTCATCTAAGTTACTCATTTTTGCTCTTTTCAGGTTGTATTGAAATCTTTCAAGTAAATCCTCCAATTTTTCATCTTATTTTTGCACCATTTTGAATACCTCATCCTTATGATTGGTGGGCATACAATAGTCCAGGTACCTATCCAAAAATGTTTGTTTCATATCATTCCAAGTCCTAATGGATTGAGTGAGTAATCCCATGAACCATTTCAAGGCTTCTCCTTTCAATGTTGAAGGAAACAGTTTGAGTTTTTGAGAGTCTTCCAGATAATCATAAGTTCGACACACGACCTCAAACTTAAATAGAAATGTTTTAGGGTCCTCATTTCTTAACCCATGGAAGTTTGGGAGGACAGATGGTGAGATGTTTTTCATTGTGGCTCGGGAGTCCTCATCGACTATAGGAAATCCGAATGAGTTATGTCCATCCCTATTTCCCCCAATGTTACCTCTACCTCCTCCATTATTTCCTCCTCCTCCTCTACCTCTACCTCTACCAAATCTGTTTGCTCCTTCTTCTGTCATGGTAGTTTCCTCGGAGACTTCAAAGTCCTTTGGTTCCTCTACTAAGGGTGAATGAGGAGGAATTTCTCCCTCTTCTTCCTCAGGTGATTCTACTTTTTCAATTACAATTTGTCTCCCTGTAGAAGGAAGGAAAGGATCTCTTCCTAATTCAGATTCGATGGATGGTGTGGGATAGTCAACTACTGCCTCTTGAATTCCAGGAATCCTACGGCTAGGAGTGTGAGTTAGAGATGATGGAGGTGTCTCTTTTCTATTCCTTGAAGTATATGGAGTTGTAAAAATCGAACTGTTGGCTCTAGCTCAAAACCTTCCCCTAGAATCTCTTGCTCTATGCATGTCATTTTTTTATTTTTCTTCAAGTCGGGCTAATAATTCTCTTTCTGATCTTCCAGGTTACTCTAGGTGCCAGAAGACATCATACTCAAGAAACTATTAAACCAATAAATTTCTCTTTTTTGATCCTCCAGATCACACTAAGTGAAAGAGGATAGCATACTTTGAGAGGTTATCAATTTTCCTACCTTGAAATTTTCTTGTTTTTTTTTTTATAAATTGGCTACCTAATTTCACTTCCCCAGCAACGGCACCAAAATGTTTGGTCAATTTAGTGTGATCTAAATTGCTAATTAAAATGTCAACCCGGGGTTCATAAACTGACGAAGTGAAGTGTACTATATGTACTAGATAACCATTTTCATAGTCTTTTGTCGTTTTTGAGTTTTTTTTTTAGTTTGTTTTTAGATTTATCTTTCCCTAATGTGTGACGGCGAGGATGAAAGTGAAGTGAGGAGTGTAGACGGTGATGGTTTCTACAGTGAGTTTCTCAAACTTGAAAGTGCTCAAAATAAATCTTTAAAACAACTAAACTGAAATCAATTCTTAAGAGGAAATAAATGCATCAAATAGTGAACTAATGACAATGGCCCAGTATCCTTGCTGCTGAATGAAAAGAAAGTAAAAAGTAAAAGAAACTCAAACTAAAAGAAAAGCAACTAATTCACACTACTTAAACTCTTCAGATCCTTTACCCTTCAACTCAATCTACCTTGTGGGAAGCAATCATGAACAAGTCAAGCAATATGATATCTAAATGGAAAAAAATTAAATTGCATAAATGAAACTAGTCACACTACTTGAACTCTTCTGGTCCTTTACCCTTCAGCTCAATCTAGCTTGTGGAAAGCAACCATGAATAAGTTTAAGCAATATGATAACTAAATCACACTACAGTTAGTAATATTCTGATTTCTTGCTAATAGAGTCACTTGACTATAGAAAGAAACCATAAACTGGTGAGCAATATGATATCTAAATAACAGAAAAATAAATAAGCAAATCACAACTTGGAAAAGACAGTGCTGAAATTAAACTTCAGAAAATGAAAGTTAGCAGGAAGGACAAGATGATCTCATATGCCAATAGTTATCAAAAAGATGAAAATATGCCAATAGTTATCACTAATCTACAATCAACTGGTTGAACACATTTGCATGAATTAAAATTGCATGAATGAAAAATCTAATCTATCAAACTTGAAAGCAATCAAATGACATAATGAAATCAAAGCAAAATTTACAAAATGAAATCTACTCTACCTTACATTCTAATATGCTCCATGACATCTACTTCACATCTCCTTCCATGTTAAGAACATCAAAGCTTTATTCAAATTCTTCAAAATTACAAAGTACAAAAAAGCTCTCCAAAGCTTTCAAAAGCCATCAAGGAATAACTACAAACTCCAAGCTAACCTAAGCTGTAAACTCTAAGCTCTAAGCTAACAAGCTGAGACTAACAAATGAAGGAGAGAGATCTCCTATTTATACAAAAAGATGAGAAGCCATCTCATTAATGAGAGTCCGTGAATCTCTCCCTCTACCTCTAGAGTCATAATCAAAATAGGAACTGATAAGACACATGTCTTCTTAGAGTTTCAATACAATTAGGAGATGTGACACATATCCTCACGATCCCATGATTTTTTCCACTCAAATTCGAATTTGGCCTTAGAGTGCCACATAAGGGTCTTCCAGAATCCTCCTTTCAACCTACACATGTCAACAATCTCAACCCATTTGTTAGGTATAAGCTTATGCACATTATTTCCTAATTTTTAACAACAAATTCACTTAAAAGGCTTAGAATTAATAAAGATTGGAAAAACATAAATGTGGCCCAATGATAATAAAAGTGGGATGAATGTGGTGACATAGTAGTGAAATGGAGGTGAAATGGAGGTGATATAATGGACATAATAGTGAAAGTGTAATGGAAATGAATGACATTTTCAAGACTCAACATACCCCCAACTGAAGCCATTTCATGTCCTCATGCAATATATATTACATCAACTCTTTTGATCCTTGAGCTTTGGCTTAACTTTGCATGATATCATTTGATAACTTCATATTTTTGCAAACTGTTTTACTTGAATTGCAACATGGTTGGTTCTTGTGTTACAACCATTTTTTGTTGTTGTCTTCTATTTTTATCTTTTAACTTTGCATAATGATATTTTGATTATTGTTGCAAAGTATATCTTTATTGGATTGCATGATGGTTGATTCTTGTGTGACAACCATGATTTTGTTTGTATCCAATTTATCCTTTAAGCTCTTTTTCACAAGCCATTGTATGCTCATAATAGCAATGTAATAATTAATATATGTTGTAAGTATGTGGGCTCCTAAATATGATATTAACATGGAAAAATATGAATATGAATGTATTCCCCCCCTAGCTGATGGTATTGGCAATTTTATGAAATGAGGAAGAGAAATGTTTTTCCAACAATTATCATTCTAGCTTTTTATGGAATTCTATGGTCAAAAGTTAGAAAATGACGTACCTTCACTTAACATTTGGAATGGATGAGATGTATGTATGGTGGCTGCAAAATTTTGATCATATTCTTCTTCAAGTGGCTGGACAAGAGGATTCATGGATAAAGAGATAAGATGGCTTTTTATTGCTTCTACTAAAACTTGTTGAATCTGCTCTAAAACGCTGAAAATAATAGTCCTCATGTCTTCAAAACTCATTGGCACAATTCCTACTATGCGAAAAGATGTTCTGATGTCGAACATAGTAGGAAATTGTTGGCTTAGTGGCCATTAATGTATGCGACTAGTCAACACGAGAACTCTCACCATTGATGACAATGAAAGTCAAGATGCCCAAACACATCTTGCTAGGTACGAATGAATTTGTCGATGTCAAGTCACCTAGAAGATCTGAGGAACAAGGGACATTAATGTATTCCCATTGTTTGTCAGCATGAGAACTTTCCATTAAGGCATGCAAGCCTCAAGGTGTTTTTACAAAGAACTTAGACTCAAAGGACTATGGACTCAATAATTTGCATTGAAGTAGGGCTTATTTGCGGAATGAAAATGACAGGAAATGAAATATGAAAATGGAAGATGGCAATGGAGAGTAGAAATGGAAATGGGCAATAAGCATGTGAATGAGCCTCTTGCTTTTATTTGTGGATTATGAATGGAGAAAAAGAGATGGAAAGTGTATGTGAAAGTAAATGGAAAATATGGAGTGAAATGAGGTGAATGGTTTATTATGGAGTATGGATGTGGTGGATGGATGTGATGGATACAATAGTATCTGAAAGTTTTTCAAGTGTTTGGATCTGATTTTGCATCAACATATTTCCTCTTTGTTGCTGATCATCCTTTTATGAAACAAGTTCGTCTCTTAGAGAGCCACCATTCTCTTGTAGTCATTTGTCCTTCCTCCTGGAACCTGCAAAAAAAACTAATACTTCTTTTGCAATGGAATGTATGATTATCAAAGGAGAGAGGTGATCAATCTCTCTAGTTATGATATTTACACACAAAACAAATAATTTGTATTAATGAAACAAGTTCTCAAAGGAAAAATGGAAATAATTTATACATGCTTTGGAATTGGTGCCCCAAGTTGAATGTTGCTTATTTTCAGGAATTTATTTCATTATTTTCCATTTCAAACTCTAATTATGGATTTCCCATTGTGTAGATCTTGTTTAGATCTTTCCAATGGTACTTAAATCATCAAAATCTGATTGCGTATGAGAAAGTTAGGCTGATTTGAACAATGAGGTTTTTTTCAGCTGCGGAATTGGACTTTAGCTGCGGAATGTGCACGGTTCTGTAGCTAAAAATCTTGAATACAAAGTTAGCCATTCATCTTTCATCATCAGTCCAAAATTAATCAATACCTTAAGAAAAGTGAGCAAATAACTTATTCATTTCAATGATTTAAAATTATTATTTTTTCTGGACATGCAGCGACTTAGTGTGGCGACTTAGTGTGGTGACTCAGTGTAGCGACTTAGTGATAACACACAATTTGACTTCCCTTTGACCGGGGTATTTTTCATCAAATTGGATCAAATGAATAGGACACCATCCATGTACTGACATTCCCCCAGCTACCCATGTGGCTTGTTTTGCTTGATGACACCTGCAACCTAGAGTTTAACAAAACAGCTGCGGAAAGTTAAGCCAGCTGCAGAAAGTTGAATCAGCTACGGAAAGTGGCTGAAACAGTCAACCATTAGACACATATCCCTGAATTCCCCTTTTATCTAGCCAAAGAAAGTTCAATTCCAAGTGTGTTCAACTGATTTAACTCTCCCAATGAGCCCCATCATTTTTTTTTTTTAATACAAATGAACATTTCAACTATCAAGCAAAAGATACAAGGTCAAACTGAAAAAAGTTAAAAACTTGCCACTCTTAGACTTCAAGATTTCAGGAAAAGCATTGCATATGCAATAAGCCACAAAGTAAACATAGACAACACTGCGATGTAATGTTAACTGAATTAGTGGTGTTTTGAAGGTTCGATCTCCAAAAGATGTAACAAATTGCTTGCCAACCTCAATAGATACTTCATATCCAACAAGATCTTGCAATCTGAATGGACCCATTGGCATTCCAAAACTTGCGATGACTTTGTCTATTCTATAAATATCTACACCAAGAATTGCCAACATATGAGCCGATTAAGTGTATGGAAAGAACATTCGATTGACAACAAAGCCGGTGCAATTTCCCACAACTATAGGGACTTTCTTTATATTCTTTCCAACATTTATAAGGTCAACCATAACCTGAGGTGAAGTTTTCTCTGTTCGAGCAATTTCAAGGAGTGGCATCACATGCGCAGGACTGAAAAGATGTGCCCCTACTATACGGTCTTGAACATGTATTTTTGCACAAATGAGATTGAGATCAATTGTAGACGTATTAGAGGCCAAGATGTAGTGTGTAGGACAAATCTTTTCCAGGTCACTAAATATTTCTTGCTTCAAGGAAATTTTCTCTATTACAGCCTCTATCACCATATGGACATTCTTGAATTCTGCATAATCTACAACTCCTGTGATCAGAGATATAGTCTTCTCAAAGTTCATCTTTGAGGCACGAGTATGCAATGGTCTTAACAGCATATCTTTATTAACAGGGTCTCCCAATTTAACTTGCTTATATGCATCAGTCAACTGCTCAATAATGTGTTGGTATATCCATCGGATCTATAAGAGCCATACCCAACCAAATCACATAATGGAGAGTCGTTTTGAACTGGAACTATTGTTTAATAGGTGTTGATGAATTTCAAACGAGTGGCATAAGGGTAGAACACGTGGTGCCAAAGGGTGGAAGGCGTGGTAGAGGTAGAGTAGGTGCCAACATAGAACTGAATTAAATCACTGTGTGCTCATTTAATTGAAAATTTCATTTTTTTAGACACGGCAGGCAAAAATGGGCTCCAAAGAACCGAGGATTTACCCTATACCGCCACAAATGTCTTTAAAAGGTTTCTAGGTTATCTAACTGACCCAGCTGGCAAAAAAACCCATGTTTCCATTTCCTCAAATTCGCCTCCGTTTTGGCAAATCGCACGTTTGAAATTTGACATTTTTTCAGTTGTTTACGTTTTTCTGAGTTTTACTGTTTTGCATTCGGCCTATAGAATTTTCGAATTAGAGGTAAAACAATACAAATATGTACATTATCATACATGTCAATAGATTCTTGAACCTCTCCTATCCCCTCTATGAGGATTTTGCCCATCTCCAATGATACAAGTCTACCAAGCAGATCCAATTTTGATCTCAAAACATCCCCAATTTGCCTTACAATTTCACTTCCCTTTGGAGCAGGAGTTTGCATCCATAATTTACGAGCTTCAGCACAGGCTCTCAAGCTATATTCGTACTCTTCAATAGAAGCTTCAACTACCATTGCTATTGGGTGGTTATTAGAAGGATTTACTAATGTCACAGTATTGCCACTTCCTTTCCATATTCCATTGCCGAAACATCCCAGATTATGGGAATGTAAGCTAAGCCCCTTAAAAACTGATATTCATTTCTTACAAAGTCCGCTCCCAAGCTTAAACTTCAAGAAATGCAGAGATTGTTTTATTGTATGAAATTCTTTTTTATTTTTTTATTTTTTTAATAAAATTACATATGTTATGTTTTTAAAAATTTAAAATACACATATATATTTTATCAAACAAAATAATAAAATTTATTATATTCTTTTTAATGTTATTTTTTAATTGTTTTGTTTATATGTTATAATTTCAAAAATTAAAAATATACATATACATTTCATTAAACAAAACAATGTTTTTTTTTTTTAACAAATGTTCTTGCAGGTTTGTTTCAGGGTAAAGGCTTGGACAGGGATGCATATTTCTTGTTAAGGCCACAGGATTCAAGATAGCCATAAAAAGGATTAATGATTTTCAATTTTAGGCAGCAAAGTCTTCAAAGAAAACATGCTAAAAATAGGACTTTGACTGAGGTCTTAGGCTGATTTTTCATCGATCTGAGCTAGGTGACTAGGATAGGATCCATGTCAGAACAATTATGGAGATTCCCATGTGGTCGGTTTTTTTATTGGATGCTTGTAACCTATTAAACCTTGAAACAACTGCGGAATTCTCAACTAACTGCGGAATCAGGGCACTTTCCGCAGCTAAGTTGCAAAAACCTTATTAAAATAGGATAAAGTGTTTTGAGGACCACTACAAACCATAACCAGTCAATTTTGGACAATTTGAACCTATCAAAGCAGTTGGGTTTCATTTTTTTCCTTCTTTTTTTTTTAATCAATTGAAATGATAAAGTTTATTTTGTCTCCTTTTTTTTTTTTTTTTACATAACAATTCTTTTTATGATCCTCCAGATCACACAAAGTGCAGGAGGAGAGCATACTCAAGAATTATTATTTTTTTTTTTTTACTTAACAATCCTTTTTCTGATCCTCTAGATCACACGAAGTGCAGGAGGAGAGCATACTCAACAATTATTTTTTTTTTAGATGTAATAAATAAGGTCTCCTAATTACACTTCCCCAGTAATGGCGCCACAAATGTCTAGTCAATTTAACGTCTTAAATTTCTCTACATAAATTATCAATCCGGGTATCGTAAACTCAAGAAGTGTGGTGCACCATATGTGCTTAGTTAACCTTTTTCTTACTTCGTTGTTTTATAGATTTTATTTTGTTTTGGGGTTTTGTTTTTGTTGGTTTCTTAAAGTATCTAACGCAAATGGAAATCCTATTCTAAGGTCTTAAGAATAATTTTAAAGGTCAAGTATGGATGTAGATTTTAAGACAAAGTCTATATCCCTAATAGTACCTTCCAAAACTTAGCACTTCAAAAGATCTTAAAACATGTTATTGATGGAATTAGTATTCAAACTTGCAATGATGAAATCAATCACTAAGAGCAAATAAAAATGTACCTAAATTCTAATTAAACCAAACAATGAGGTAGTGACTATGAAACCCAGTATCCTTGCTGCTGTATAAAAAGAAAACTGAACTTAAAGAAATTCAAAAACTATAAGCAAAGTAAACTAAATCATATTATATCAACTCATATTCTGACCCCTCACCATTCGAATCACTCTGGCTATAGGAGGTAATCATAAACAAATTGAATAATCTGATATCTAAATTGCATAAAATGAAACTAAGATCAAACTACACATTCATACTTCAATCCCTCACCATTCGGCTCGCTCTGGCTATAGGAGGTAACTGAAAATGATATGAGTAATCTAATAATTAACTTGCAAAAAAATAAACTAATATCAAACTACGAATTCATACTTCAATCCCTCACCATTCGACTCGCTCTGGCTATAGGAGATAACTGAAAATGACATGAGTGGTCTCATATCTATCTTGCAGAAAAGTAAATGAACAAAACAAAATTGAAAGAAATAAACAGTGCTGGAATTAGAACTAAGAAAATAAATCGGCAGAAGGACAAGATAATTCCATCATGTCATTAGTCATTAAAAAGCTATATGCATTACTAATCTACAATCAACCGGTTGAACACACTTGCATGAATTAAAATTGCATGAATGAAAAATCTAATCTATCAAACTTGAAAGCAATCAAATGACATAATGATATCAAAGAAAAATTTACAAAATGAAATCTACTCTACCTTACATTCTAATATGCTCCATGACATCTACTTCACATATCCTTCCATGTTGAGAACATCAAAGCTTTATTCAAATTCTTCAAAATTACAAAGTACGACAAATCTCTCCAAAGCTTTCAAAAGCCATCAAGGAAGAACTACAAACTCCAAGCTAAAGAACTCCAAACTCTAAGCTTACAAGATGAGACTAATAAGCTAAGCTAATAAATGAAGGAGAGAGATCTCCTATTTATACAAAAATATGAGAATCAATCTCATTAATGAGAGTCCATGAATCTCTCCCTCTACCTCTAGAGTCCTAATCAAAATAGGAACTGATAAGACACATGTCTCCTTAGAGTTACAATACATTAGGAGATGTGACACA
The DNA here is from genome assembly GCA_000404065.3 of Pinus taeda. Lineage (NCBI taxonomy): Eukaryota > Viridiplantae > Streptophyta > Pinopsida > Pinales > Pinaceae > Pinus > Pinus taeda. The sequence continues at coordinate 209,967 of APFE030743617.1, forward strand.
TATCCTCATGATCCCATGATTCTTTCCACTCAAATTCGAAATTAGCCTTAGAGTGCCACATAAGGGTCTTCTAGAAGCCTCCTTTCAACCTACACATGTCAACAATCTCAACCCATTTGTTAGGTATAAGCTTATGCACATTATTTCCTAATTTTTTAACCACAAATTCACTTAAAAGGCTTAGAATTAATAAAGATTGGAAAAACATAAATGTGGCACAATGATAATGAAAGTGGGATGAATGTGGTGACATAGTAGTGAAATGGAGGTGATATAATGGACATAATAGTGAAAGTGAAATGGAAATGAATGACATTTTCAAGACTCAACACTAATGTTGCAAAATCCGGTGAAGAAAGGTAAAGTAAATTGATTACTATGTTGAGTAGCAAGTCAGGGGTGTTGAGAGTTGGATTAGGAAAGTGCTAAGTCGATTCATATTCGTAGAAATGACAATATAAAAATTCAATAATGTGCTACCAAATCATTCTTTAGCAAATAATGCTACTAAATGATTTTGTAATGATTGTATGGTTAATTAGAAAATAGACTCTATCAAATCATTTCATAGCAATCGTGAAAAGAAAATTAGAGGACTATGTATTGATGTCAAATCTCCCTTTATCCTAATCATTGCACCAATTTGTGGTACAAGAGCAAACCTTTTTGGTGTGGTTGATATTGTCTACGACATAAGAGAAGATGGATATGCGAGAAAGAAGAGTACGAGGTCAAGGAGGAAGAATGTGGGTAATGCAGAGCTCATTAGAAAGATAAGGAGATTGCAAGGTCATTTAGTCGACTTGGAGGTAGGAAGACAATGAGATACTGAGGCTTGAGATGTTAGTGAACCCGAAGAAGAAGTTAAGGAAGGAGGAGGAGCACTTGATAGGGAAACTCCAAAATTCAAACTATTGAGATCATTGTTAGGCTCAAGTTCAAGACTAAAGTCTGAACTATCTACCTATAATGGCAACCTAGTAGCTAAAAATTTGTTTGAATGAATAAGTGAGTTAGATAAGTATTTTGAATATGAAGAGATGGATGATGAAAAATAGGTGAATTTTACAATAACAAGGTTGAAGGGTCATGTTGCATATGGTGGGACAATGTGTAGGCAGAAAGGAGAAGGAAGAATAAGCCATTGATCAAAAGTTGGGACATGACAGTGGCAAAGATGAAGAGTAATTTCTTATCAAAATATTACTAGTTAACTCTATAATGGCAGATGAAAAACCTCAAGCAAAGGTATCTAACAGTATAAGAATATACCAAAGAACTTTAAAAAGTTAACTTGTGAGCAGATTATGCAGAAGATACTCCAAAAAAGATAACAAGGCATATTAATGGCTTAAGAATGGATATTTAGGATGAAATCAACATGCTTTCTCCAAGGACCATGGAAGAAGCATACCAATATGCCTTGAAGGTAGAAGAAAATATAGCAATAAAGCATAACTTAGGCAGAGGGCATGGTTTTTACAAAGGAAAAGGATAATCAACTAGAGAAGGAAATCCTTCTAAATAAAGTTGCATATCAAATGGCACCTAAGGAAAACCAAGAAATAACGAAGCAGGTTCAAGAGTTGTTAGATAAAGGGTTGATAAGAGAGATTGTGAGCCCATGTGTTGGGCCTATGGTACTATGTCCAAATAAAGGTGGATAGTGGAGGATGTGTACAAATTCCAGAGAAATCAAGAAGGATAAACAACCATTTTGTAGGAAAACAACAACAGAAGAAAGTTTCCAACTATTTAAGAAGAGGATCACTGAGAAATCAGTGTTGAAGTTGCTTGAATTCAATCAATTTTTCCAAGTAAGATGTGATGCCAATGCTTAACAAAAGTTTTATGGAAATACTGAAGTGGTAAATAGAAGTCTTAGAAACATATTGAGAAGTCTAGTGGGTTATTATCCCAAGAAAGGTATTGTGTATTAGCTCAATTTGATTTTACATATACTGATTTGCCAAATAGGAGCACATGGAAAATTCCATTTCATATTTTGTATGCAATGCATCCTGGGGGAGTTTCTGAACTTCTAGATTTGGGAAGAATGGAACAAAGAAGTTTTGGTAGGCTAAATTGCTTCATTTTTATCACCTTTTCCCTTCAAAACCATAACCTTAGATGTTAGGTCCCTAGAATACTAGTGTGACCCCTTATTGTTATTAGTACAACCCCCTTATTATATTGTTGTGCCCATTTAGTCCTCATATTGTTATGATTGTGCCCCATAAGAGCCCACTCTTTTTATTATTGTGCCCTTACATTATTATTGTTATGTCGACTCTGATTTATTATGACTACTTAGAATCCTATATATAGAAAGGAGATTTTATCATTTGTATCATCGAAGAATTGTTCATTTGTGTAATGTAAAGGAGGTTGGCCCCTCGAAGAGGCTGAATTATAAGGTTTTCATCTTTCTTTTCTATATTTTTTTTGCGCTGGTTTCATATCATTTGGTATTAGAGCTTTCAATTCTAGGGTTTCGCTGCTCAAAACAAGTCATCATGGAATTTTTGCTAGCACTTTTTTCCTGCTACGTTTAAGAAGTTAAAACAAAAATCCATTTGAGAAGAAATCTCCCTGCACCTTGGGTTTGAATTTTAGATCTTGTATCGCTATATTTTCAGAGATATGATATGAGGAATTTAGGGTTTTTGCAGACTCCCAAATTACATTTTAAATAGGTGACCCTAGGAAAATCGTCATAACTTTCTCTCTGAGCATCAGATTGAAATTTCATAAGAAGTTCCATAAAGAGGATGGACTATATTTTTCAGATCTAAAGGTCAAAATAGTGACATGTGGAACTTCATACAAGTTCGATCTTCTGAAAAGGTATATAATCAGGCAATCTTGGGAGATTGTGCATAACGCTTTCTTGGAGAATCCAAATTTGATCAGATTGGTGGCATTGGAAAGAGGACACAGAGGGCTACTACAGGGCATGATTTTAGAACTTATAGATCCAAAAATATAGAGTTACAATTGTTTCAAAATCGAGCTCCTAAAATCAAGAAAAAACGAGATGAGGAAGTGTGATGGAAAGGATCCGGTAAATTGGATACTACAAATGGAAAAATATTTTGATCTACATGGTGTACCATTGTTATAAAAGGTATATATTGCATCTTCATATTTAGAACCAGATCAATTTTTATGGTATAAAGGGCTGTTCTCGTAAACCACTTGTTACATGGTCAATTTTCACGGAGGAAATGATAGCACATTATGAGGATACAAAGGGAAACACCTTCTTTAGCCAATCGGTAAATGTCAAATAAAAGGGTTCAATGGTAGAGCACATTGAAGACTTTAAAAAATTGAATATAAGGGTAAATGATATTCTAGAGAAGCAAAAGATAAATAGTTTTACCTATGCCATGAAAGTTGATATAGATGGTATGAAAGCATATTGGAAGGAAGGCATGGAAGATTTGAAGAAAGGCATGGAAGGTTTGAAGGAAGGTGGGACAAAGATGTTATAAGAAAGGCCTCCTAATGATGAAAAGGATCAAGAAACATCAAAAGAAGAGGATATACACCGAGAACCAACCCTAGAGAAAGAACAAATGAATCTGACCATATCTTGTACTGCAATGGCAAGAATTACCACTCCTCAAACTCTCAAGATAGAAGGACATATCAAGAAGAAAAAGGTTCAAGAAGTGAAAGATCACATTGAGAAAGAAGAAATTAATACGACCATATCTTGTAATTCACTGGCCGGAACTACCACTCCTCAAACTATCAGGATAGAAGGACATATCAAGAAGAAAAATGTTCAAGAAGTGAAATATTACACCGAGCATCAAGAAATGAATCCACCCATATCTTGTAATGCATTGGAAGAAATTGCCACTCCTCAAACTCTCAAGATAGAAGGACATATCAAGAAGAAAAAATTTCAAGTAGTGAAAGATCATATCGAGCATCAACAACAAGTTCTCCAACTTTTAAAGGATAACACCACTTTGGTGCAGAATCTAATGAAACTATTGGGTTGTGTTATATTCTTTCCACATAGTTAACAGGGGGTTTGAGGGGTACTCGTAACCCCACTTTATGGGGTCCGGGGCAACGCCCCAGAAAATTTTGGTTTTGGACCCTATGTTACGTTGGGCGGACCCACCTATGGTTTTGTGCATGATTTTCGCACATGTTTTTTGGACGCGATGGTTTTTCGGTCCATGGTTTTGGACGCGATGGTTTTCGGTCCATGGTAT